>APKU01000182.1:0-86018 GCA_000472125.2 Hirsutella thompsonii MTCC6686
TTATAAAAAGATATATAAAGAGCTTTATAGCTATATTTTACTAATATAATATATTATTATAAATATTACTTAAAATATATATATTTTAAAAGTAAATAATAATATAGGGTAGTTTAAAAAGTATATTATATAATAGAAAAGCTTATATTATAACCTTATTTATTTAAAAACTTTAATTAAATCTTTAGCTTTACCCTCTTAACCTCCCCTTTTAAGGCTAGGATTTTAGCTAAATACTAGAAAAATATTTTAATATTAGGTTAATATAAATTCCTTAATATATTATAAGCCTTATTAAATTAATCTTTCTAATATAGCGTCTTATAGCGCTTAATCCGCTAGTAGAAAAGCTTTTAATAGACTTTTTATAAAAAAAGCGTTTAATAAGCTTTATCTTTAGCCTTAAAGGTAATACTTTATACTCTTACTTTATAGCTAAATCGTAAATTAAGCTTTATATAATAGATCGTATTATAAAAAGCTACTTTTATATTAAGTAATTATATTAGGCTAATAGTCTTTCTAAAGAAGATTTCGCTTTAAACCTAATCCTATCGAAGAAGAATAATACTAGGTATATATAGTCTTCTTTAATAAAGGTTTTTATCCTAATTACTACTACTTCCGAAAGCATTAAGGTTATAGTATTATAGTATTAAGAACCTTTTATAACTTTCCGAAAGATTATATTTAATACCTACCCGCCTACTTCTATAGTATTAAATTAATACTATTCGATTAATAAGGCCCCCCTCCTTATAGCGATATCGAATATATTATCTATTTTATTATAAATACGATTATTAATACCTATTAAAGAACCCTTTTTAAATTATAATTATTCTATCTAATTAAAATAATAAATTATCTCGAATAGATCTACCTATATATAATTTTATTTAATATTATCTAAAAGGAGATAGCTTTTATTAAGTTTACCGATCTTTAGCTATATAATAGTTTAAATCTAGATATTTCTAAATAAGTATTACGCTATATTTATAGTTTACTTATTATTTCTATATCTTATTCTTTAATTATCTAGGGTTATATCTACTTAATCCTTAGGATAAAATAAAGAAAAATAAAATAATTATAATATATTAGTCTTTTATATTAATATTAAACGTAAAACTATAGCTTAAAGGGTTTTTTTAATTAGATATTATACCGAAATTTAATATATTTTATACCTAATATAAACTCCGCTTTTATTCTCCTATATTAGCGCTCGCTTTATAGTCTTTTATTTAGCTTATTTTATAATATTTAAGAATAGGGGCTAAATAGTAATTCCTTATAGGATAGCTAATATTAGATTCTCTTAGGACTACTTAAAGGAAATACTTCTTAAAAGCTTAAGCTTATATCTAAAAAGCCTTACCTTAATATATCTAACTAAAAAGATAACCTAATAATAGTTATAATATCCTATAGGGTACTTTCTTAAGGTTCTTAATTAGGTTATAAATTTTAAATCTTAAATTAATATATATTATAAAGATAATAGATATATTACTTACCTTAATAAGAAAATTTATTTATAGGTTAAATATTATAATTATCTAAGTTTTATATTTAATATCTAAATAGGTTTTATTATTATTAATATATTTTAGAATATAAAAAGATCTTCTTTAGCTTATAAAGCTAGGCTTAAAAGGTATCGGATAGAATATAGGTATTAGGCTTATTATTTAATAGATCTTTAAGATTAATTATAAAAGTATTATTAACTTAAAAGCGCGGAGTCTTAAAAAGAGATATTATAAAATAATCGAATAAAGTAGATAGTTTTAGCCTTACTTTATCCTAAGAGTTAATTCGGCGGTAAACGCTTTAAGTATATTTAAGAGGAATACTATTTAGCTAAAAAATAAGAAATTTTCTTATAACTTTATAAATATCCTTATAGCTATATCGCTAAGATATTTTATACTAAAAGCTATAAATAGGCTCGTCTAGATATCGACCTATTTTAGGATTAATTAAGATTAATAATAAGATAATAATATATATATTCTTCGAAAAAAGCTTAATATATTAAGACTATTTTATCCTATTATAGAACCTTTTTAGGTTAATAAGGTATTAATATAAATAACTAATATAAATAATAAACCTTTATTAGATTTAGAAAGTATATAAGGAGGTTACCTTATAATAGAAAATATTTCTCTAAATCCGCTTTCTATAAGATACTTTATAGGAATATCTTTTAGAAAAAGGAAATAAACCTATTCTTATAAAACCGCTATATATCGGTAGCGCTTTTAATATAAGCCTTTTCGAACCTATTAAAGAGTATTATTAATCTAGCTTATTATATATTATATTTATCTTATAATATTAGCGGGACTAAAAAAGCTATAATTATATAAATCTCGATTTCGCTTTAAAGAAGCTTTATATACTTTTTTAGCTTCTACCTTATATTTTATATCGCTTAAAGAAATATCGTAATATAGAACCTATTTAGACCCTAACTATTTATATAATACTTTAAATATAATACCGACTCGACTAGATTAATATACCTAGAAATAGTCTTTAAAGAGTTTTATAATTTATAAATCGTAAGATTTTCGCTTTAATTAATATTATTAATTAACTAAAAGAAAGAAATATTAATCTCGAGAAATATATTAATAAATACCTAGCTAGAAGTATATAATAAGCCTTCTTATATTTATAGTAAATATATATTAATTAGTCCGTATAGCTTCTTTACTTATATTAATATAAAGGTCGTCGAATTCTATTATATTAGAATATCTTTAGAAAGGTAAAAAGGCTTTTTCTTAGGCTAGATTTTATATTAAATATTATTAAAGATTTTTATCTACTTTAGGCTCTTTTAAAGTTTAGATATAAGCTTTTATATCTATTCTATAGTTAGTATAAGTTTATTATTTAGCGAATAATATAATTATCCTTTTAAAATTATACCTAAGACCTAAATATCGGTATTCTACTTTTAGGCTTATTTAATAATCTATAATTTTACTATACTAAAAATCTCTAATATAATTAGATTAATAATATATATAATATACCTAATATATATTAGCTTTAATATCTAATTACTAATTAAGTTATTAAAAAGCTTTATTATTAAATCGTTAAGGTTAATATAAGCGCTATTATCTATAGTTACTTTAATTATATAGCTTTAAAGCTTACGGCCCTTAAAGTAGGATATAATAATATCGTTTTAGGAAGTACCTATAGAGCTTAACAATACGTTATAAAACCCTAAAGGAAGTATATAAAGTATTTAATTAGCTTTAATAAAATAGCTAAGAATTCTAAGAATATAATCTACTTAGGATTATCGGATCTAATTATTAATAGTAACTACTATTAATAAATTAAGGTATAACTTAGCTAAAATAGATTAAAATAATAAAGATATATAGCTATAGATCTCTTTCGCTATTATTAGGCCTAAAGGAACTTATAGTCCCGGCTAAAGGAATTATAGAAGATAGTAAAGAGCTAGATTATAGACGATATTAATAGCCGATTAACTCCCCGCTATAAAGGATATTATATTTTATTTTAATTACTTCTATTAATCGGCTAACCTAAGCTAGATTTAAAGATTAATATATCTAATTAATATATTTAAATAGAATTATTTTACTCTTAATAAAAGTAAGTAAACTTAAGGTTAGTAGTTTATATTACTTTTATCTATATTATCTATAGCTATTATTTAATAGCGCTAATAGGATTCGCTCTTTATATAGCGCTTAAGCGAGGAAGTTCTTATTATATTAATCCTTAGATAAGTAAGAATAGCGGTATAATATATATAAATTACCTATAGTATTTTATTACTATATTTAGCCCTTTATTAGAAATTATATTAATAAGTTACTTACGCTTATATAATAAAGATTAAGTAAGTATTTAAATAAATACCGGTAGATAGATAGTATTACGCTAGGGACCTATAGAGGTATCTAGGGTAGCTATCCTATTTATAAGGGAAACTAGGAAACTCCCGGAGGAAAACCCTTACCTCGTCTTCCTACCGTTATGCCTCTCCTATCTCGGTTGCGCCTCTATAGCGCATTGTCCCCTAGGGTAGGTCCTAGGGGTCTCTAGTTTATTATCCTACTAGCGCTTATGCTAGCGCGCGGCCGGTATAGGGTAGCCTAGCTGCCCTACCTCTTTATTTATTAATATATTAGCCCTTCCTTCCGCCTTTCTTTCTTTCCCTTTTCTTTTATCTTTACTATCGTTACTACCTCTATAACTACCTCGCGCCCGACGCGCGTCTATCTATCCGCCTATTAGTCCTATGCCTCTTCTAGACCTTCCTTTTTATTACTACCGTCCCTATCCGTAATACCCGATCGCTCCCGCCCTAATGCCGCCTCTTCCCCGGCTCTTTAGGCCGAGGAGGAGGAGGTAGAGCGAAAGCTCGCGGCGTCGACGCCTTAGGCGTTAGAAAAGTCGAAGGGGAAGTCGAAGAAGGCTCCCGGCTCGGCCTCTAAGCGCGTCCCTACCGTGCCCGGTTTTAAGTATATAACTCCCTATTAGAATTATATCGGGATGCTTATTAATACCGATTATAGCCGTAACTATAATAGCTATTAGAATTAGTATCGTAAGCCGACTCTACCCTTACCCTCCTTTAAGTCTTCTCTTTACCTATTAATATATTCGCTAGGTATAACCTCTAAAGCCTATTATCGTTATTACGACTCTAATTAGAAGTATTTTAGAGTAGGTCCTTATCCTATTCTTTATCTACCCTAATTAGGTTCCTTCTAACTTCTCCTTTAGATTAGACCTAAAGGCGCTAGCTATATAGCTATCTTATATACCTACTACCTTAGTATTCGTAATAAAGAGGAGGACCCCTACCCTAAGCGTTAGACCGAGCTATACCGGGCCGCTACCGTATCTTATAGAACTAAGGCTACTATACGAGCCTTTAACTAGCGCGCTACGGCCGTAACCCTAATCGCTAGCGGAGGGGGGGCTATTAGTATAGAGGTAGCCGATATCCTTATCGGTATAGCCGCCGCTTAGGAGCGTATATACGATAACTTTACGTCTTTCTATATATCGGTCCTCTCTCGGCTAGATAGGATAAAGTATAGCGCGGCCGCGTTAGCCTCGGTACTTTATAATATCTACGAAAATATCTAGTCCTTCTATAATTCTTTTATTACTAAAGCTTTTAACCTTAGCCCTAACGCTACTATACCCCTACGCCCTAGTAGCTCCTTAGCCCCGGTCTTACCCCCGCCCCCGGTACCTTATTCTACTACTAGGTAGCTCGGTACCCCTAGCGGTAAGCCGCGGACGAAGAAGTTTTCGGAGATTAATAGCTCCGCCGCCCCCTAGGGTCTAGGTCGTAAGCGGGCCGCCGGCCCTAAATTAAAGGAGGTAATTAAGCCGGGTAATATAAGTAATAAGGATAGCGAGGATAATAATAGCGTAATAGAAACTCCTATTAAGAAGTCCCGTTAATAGTAAGCGCTAATACGATTAGGTCCTAATATAGGGAGGAGCTATATAGATTATATCTAGTTTTCGATTTTCTTTTCCTTTATTAGTAGGGGATAGTTTAGCGGAAGAGTAATAAGGATATCCTAGTAATAATTACTTACCTTTATAAAGTACTATATAGTAATGCCTTACCCTACCGTTTCTAGCGTCTCTAGCGGGCCGGGAGCGGCCCGCCTTACTCCGCCGCTCCGCTTAGGTTTAATCCTTATATTAGGAATATAAAGTATCTCTCCCTCGATTAGTTCTCCTCCTCCTCTATATAGATAATCGCCCCCGCCTCGGCCCTAGCTCTCTTATATAGGTCGAGGTTTAAGTCTATTATAACTACTTATAGTCTACTTCTTATTGCTTTATTAAATATATCTACCTATACCGCCGCTACGGTAGCGGTTAGGGCCCTACCTAGGCCCCTACTATCTACCTATCGTCTCCCCCTAGCGGCTTCCTTATCCTAACCGTCCTAGCTATCTTTATTAATCTAAGGGTATAGCTAGTTAGGGCCGAGCCTCTCTAGTATCTCCGCTAATACGAATTATAAAAAGCGCCCTAAGGATAAGAACTACCTTATTAGCCTAGCTATATAGCCCTTTATATAGAAGAGCTAGTATATTTCCTATACTTCTTTAATAGGGGGTAGTTATTCTCTAGCTTATATTATTAACTTATAGTTTAGGGTAGCGTAGTAAATTATATCCCTTCCGGCCTTATATCGGTAGAGGGGTATCGCTACTCCTAATACCCTTCTCTTAAAGAGGAAGTCGTTTAGGCCTATCTTCCCGGTATATATCTAGATTAATACCGCGCTAATATACTTCGGTTATCCTTTATATAGTATTAGGGGGCCCTTTATCGAATTAAAAAGCAGCGGGATAGAAGCTATATACCGCGGGCCCCGGCCGGGGCCCGCCTTTACTTTACCTTCGGCTCTCGCCTACCTATCTACCTATTCCTTAGCGACTTTCGCTTATAGCCGCCTTTTTATAGCCTTTACTTATATTATAGGGCTTAGTCGAGTCTTTCTATCGTCGTCCCTTATTATTAGCTAGTCGCCTAGCGCCGTTATCGCTTCCCTAAGGGGGGGCCGGGCCGCGCCCCGCCTAGACCTCTTCTTCTGGAGTATTATTACTATAAATACGGTCGCGGTTTTAAGTCTCGCGAGTATACCTATAGTTTTTAGTCTTAGGATTATATAACTTACCCTAAAGTTAAGGAAGATATCGAGCGGTAGTACCTCTATCTCTACCTTTAGGTAGTAAGCGGGTATAGCCCGGTATACTCCCGCTATAATATATAGATACCTTATCTAATACTTCCCTAACTTTTCTATAATACCCTTTAGGTTTTTCCCCTTTAGGGTCGGTATATAATATACCGCCGCCCTATAAGTAAGTATAGCCCGGATTACCTTTATATAGACTTCTTTTATCTTTTTAAATAATAGGCTATATATAGAGGCGGCTAGGTATATAAATAAGAGGGCCTAGTATTATAGCTTTACTTTAAGTTATATAAGGTATAGTTTCTATAAGAGCTTATAGTAAACCCGGACTTTAAGGAGTTATATATCCTATACCGGATATACCGTATTAGGGCCTAATCGGATGGTTATTATATCCGCCTATCTCGCTTTAGTAAAGTATATTAGCTTGCTCTTATTAGGTTCGAATATAACTCTAAACTCCTCCGCTTATTCCTAATATATCGCTTAAGCTCCTTCGATCTAGCTTACGGTTTATATCGCGTCGTACTTAACGCTAATAAGGTTAGTATTATCCGCGAAGCCTACTATCTAGATCCCTCGCGCTTTTTATAGGCGCTTGTAGAGCGGGGTAATATAATAAAGGAAAAGGATAAGGGAAAGGGGGGATCCTTAGGGGACCCCGGCTATTACCGGGGTAGGTCGCGCGGCTTATCCGTTAAAGATAAGTATAAAAGTCCTATCCTTTAGGTAGCTTTAGAGTAGGCTTATTACTTACTCTAAGAAGCCCTTCTCTAAAAGGACCTTAAGTAAGATACCGTAGTTTACCGTATCGAAGGCTCCTTTAATATCTAACTATAGGAATAATATTATACTTTTTCTTACTTAAGCCGCCTTAACTACCTCTATAACCGTAAGGATAATAACTTCTATAGACCTATATTTTCTATTCCCTATCTACCCTCCTAGTAATAGCCCGTTCTCCTCCGATACTCTAGCGATCCGGGTAGCGAGTATCGCCTTAAGAATTTTCCCTATCGTTAAGAGTAGCGAGATTAGTCTCTACCCTCCTAGCGTACCGTAGACCTCCTACTTCTTATCCGGCTTCCTTAGGATTATAACGTTAGCGTAGCGGAACCGGGTCGGGAAATACCCGGTCCTTATATAGGCGGTAAAGATCTTTATTAATTCCTCCTATAGTTATAGACCGTATATCTTTAGAAACCTAAGGGGGACCCTATCTAGCCCCGCTACTTTCTAGGGGGATATCTTCTTTATCGCTTATACTATATAGCTCGCGGTAATTTCCTCCTTTACTTCGAATCTTAATAAAGACTCTTTAGCCTAGCGTTACCTAATCGGGGCCGATTAAAGGAAGAATTTAGCCGCGAGGGTAGCCGCCTTATCTTAGAAGTATATCGCGACCCCTTATAGCGTTATAAGTAGGGGGATATAGGTAGGTTCTAGGGGGGCCCCGCTATAGAGGCGGGCCTATTTCGCTAGCTTCTAGAATAGGCTTAGGTTTCTTATTATCGCTTATAGTATCTCCCGCTAAGCTTTCCGCTTTTCTTCTTAAACGATTCGTTTTAGGGTTATTACCGTCTCTCTAAGCTCCTCCTACTCTCTATCCCCTCTTCGTCTCCTATATCTCCTCCTAGCTTTCTTCGTAGCCCTAAAGGCCTTTACTACCCTCGTTATATACTATTAGTCCCTATTTCCCTATCGTTTAGGCCGGTATAGGACCGTATCTTTAGCGATACTTTAGAGGGCGTCGGTAAGGTTATCTAGGGCTTTATCTATCTCCTTTTTTATCCTTACCTCCCCGTATTCCGGTATTACTTCTTCCGCCTTCTCTTAAACCGCCTCCTTATTTACGCTTTTCTACCTTAATACCGGCTTGCCTCCCTCCCCTTCCTCTTCCCTAAGGGAAGCGGTTAGGAAAAGGACTTAAGGGATATAATCGGAGCCGATTAGCTTTAGGTCGGGTCCCCGGTATACCGGGTTAAAGTCTCTTATCGCGAAGGCTAGGTCTAGGGTATTATCCCTATATCCGTAGAAACTCCTTATATATTCTCCTTTCGGCGTAAGGAGGTCGGCCCGGAGCCTAGCCGCCTCCGCTAGGAGGCGGTCGGCTCTATTATTTATCCTTTTATATTCGTCTTAGGCCGGATAGTAGGCGTTAAAGTCCCTAACGACCGCGATCGCCTATCCCGCCTTAGCTCCCGCTATAGCCCGGAGGGCTAAGGCGTAAAGCTCGCCCGGGGGGGAATATACGGCTAATAGTCTCTTACCTCCGCTAAAAGTAATCTTTCCTTAATCTCGGTCTATTATCGGTTCCTAGCCTCCTACTAGTAGTCTCTTATATATATATATCGCTAGGCGGCCGCCCCCCTATAGTAACTTATAAGGGGCGAGGCCTAAGGATAGCGGTAGCTATCCTAGGGCCGAGGCTACCTCCTATAACGTAATAATATTATATTATTCCTTACTATATAGTATAAGGTATATTAGCTCGTTTCTCTTATTAATATTCTAATATAGGACCTTTATTTATATATTATCGTAATTTCCTAATAGTTAGTAGTTTATTCTAGCTCCGGCTATACGGATATAGGCGGGGTCTAGTCCGGGGGGGTAGCGCTATATTACCTTACGAATCGTCGGATACTAAAGTTGCTTAAGTTTACTACCTAGGTCTTACTAGCTTAGGTAGTACCTATACCTAGAGGTCTTCCTTATTTCTTACCCTATCTCGTTAGGGTAGGTATAATCGGGACCGGGGGTATATCGAACTAGAATATCGAATATAACGCTAAGTAGTCCTATAAGTCTATAGTCTATTTAGCAAACCGGATAGGTCGTATCGGGTAATATATCTTTATATTTTCTTATAGCTTAACCGCTATAAGGTAGGTCTTAGCTTATAATAGGTAGTTTCTATAGTAAGATATATATTTATAGGGGATAATGCTTACCTTTATCGGGTAGTTATCCTCTCCTTTAATATACCTTACTTCCCTATACCGGCTATACCTCGCTACCTCCTCGTACCTCCTCCTAATATAACTATATTTATAATAGTTATAATACCTCTATAGGCGGACCTTCTCGTCGAAGGGCTTATATCGAAATACCTAGGCGTCTACTATTAGTCTAAAATCGTAGAGTTTATTAGCCTTATCGATATCTATTAGGGAGAAGACTAAAGTCCGGATCGGATAGTCCTCGGTTCGTAGTTTTATTACCTTTATCTTTAAGATTAAGATATTATTTACCTTATTTAGCTCCTCCTTCTACTCCTTATAGTTCCCGGCTATAAGCTAGGCCGGTACCCCCTTTATAACTACCTAGTATTTCTACCTAGCGATTTTAGCTCTATTACTAAAGGTATCTATAACCTACGCTAGGTTCCGTATAAACTCCTTTACTACCGTATTAAAGGTTACCGCTATATCTCCGCTTAATATACGCCTCGCTACCGCTACTACCGTTCTCTTTAAGGCCGTATTAATCGCCTATACTATATCCTTTAGGCTTCTATTCGTAATACCTTCTACCTATAGTATACTTATAACTATTAGCTCCCTCTTATACCGTAGTAGTACCTACTTACTTACGACTTCGAATTAGCCGTTCCCTTTATTCCCTATTACTATTAAAGCCTAGGTTCGGCCCCTATCCTACCCTATATTAGCCCTTAGGCTCGATTCCTTAACCGTATCCTTTACGGCCGTTTTAATTATAGCTTATATCTTATAGAGTTACGGTTCGGTAAATCCTCGGGCCTAGGTTTAAGCCGCCGCGTAGTCGGTAAAAACCGCTTATATACGTCGGAGGATATTCCTAGGGACGATACGCTTAAGTTTAATATATACTCGTCGGTTAGCTAGTTCGTTTAGCTAAAGTAGCGGGCCCGGCTCGGTCGCGGTATAATTCTCCTCGTCGTAGACCTTAAATAGTTATGTATCGGGGAGGAAGGAGGCTAACCGCTCCCGGTATTAGCTTAAGTCGAGGCCTTACCTAAAGAGGATATCCGGCCCCCGTCCCCTATGCCCTCTTATACCTCTAAAGACTATCCTACCCTAGGGTATTCTAGCGTCCTAAGATCGAAAATAAAATCGGATTTAATTTTACTCGCGATACGCGCCCGCTACGGGCATTAGTCTTATTCGCGAAGGTTATTAAAGAAAATAATAAATACCGGTTTTATTTTCTTTAAATTCGTAAGCTATACTTTTTAATTAATATTTATATTATATAATTATCTACTATTAATCGAAGAATTCTTATATATTAAGATAAAAATAATATTCTAGCTTATTAATCTTCTTAAATAGATTAGTTTACTTTTCTTATTTATACTTTAAACGATATAATAGGGTAAATAAGGTACTATAAATAGTAATAGTTAATATATATATAATTATACCTTTATTACCTTCTATAGGAGGTAAATAGATTTAATCTCCTAATATATTTTAGGATATTATTATCGCGATACTTTCTTAAAGGATAAGATAGTTATACTTTAGAATAATAAATAATATTCTTTATTATATCTAGAGATAGGCGATAGTTTATTTTATACCTATTAAACTCCTAAATAGTTATTAAAGAAATAATTCTTAATATCTCTTTTATAAATTTTATAGTCTTACCCTAGACTTTATAATAGGTATAATATAGGGGATTCTAAATAAGAATTTAATATATACTATAGATATTTAACCTTTTCTTTAAAGCGTTTAATTTTATATTTAAGAATAATAATAAATTTATATAATTAAAACCCTTATTAATTTATAATATAACTATATATCCTTAGCGCTTAATATTACCTAATTAAATAAAATAAAACTTTTTACTACCCCCTAGCTATATATTTATATACTTATTATTATTTATTAGGTAGAAAGAAAAAGAGGTATATAAGTAATATAATAATAATCTTTCGATAAAAATATAAGCTAGCTACCTAGGGAGTACCTAGGCCTTCGGTATTAATAGGCGAGGAAACTTAAAGAATTCGCGCTATAATATCTTCCGCGGCGGTAGTAAGAGTAATAATTACGGGAGCGGTAATAGAAAGGTTATAATTAATTATATAATTATAATTATCTCGCGTAGCTTATAATAATACTTATAGGGATATAATAATAAAAGATATATTATATAATTCTTTATTAAGAAGACTTAGCTATATATATAGGGAATAGATAGGGTATCTTACCTTTATAAAAAGAGTATTTAAACGAGAATATCTTATTAATCTTATACTCTAGCTACTTAATTAGGTATAATATAAAAAGGATATATATATATAGAGGAAAAAGGAAGAGATCTATAGGCCTAATAAGTAGAGTTTTATAGGAATATTAACTTCTTACCGCCTTATAAATAAGGGATAAGCGATCTAAAAAAAAAGACCTATATATAAATTATTAATATTATTATATTTAGTAGTTTATTTAAAGGCAATTAAGTTATCTCCTATTACTAAGGATTAAGCTAGCTCTTTATATATTATAGTAATAGCCGGCTAGCTATTTATTTATTACGCCTAAATATATACCGGTATAGGCGATTATATAGTAATATTTATAGAGGGAATAATAGCTATATTATTATTACTAAGGTATAGTATAATCTAATAGCCTAAACCGGGACCTTAAGAACTAACCTATAATAAAGATATAATAGGCGGATATAATAGCTATAGCTAAATATCATTATAAATAATACCTTAAAGTCGGGAGGATATAGCCTATATAATAAAGCTATTAGAGGTAGGCGGCTATTAAGATATCGCGCTAAGTATTAGGTTCGGTAAGCTAATTAGTATTTACTAGCCGGGCTTAATTCTAGCCGCGGCTAAGCTTATTAAATAAATACTTCGTAATATAAGATCGAAGCCGAATTATAGGTTTAATAGGTTTTAATAGCTATATAAGCCGATAAATCTAAGGAATATATAAAGACCGTATTAGGTAGTAGCTTATTCCGAATATACTATAATAGATCGCGCGCTATTTACTCCGCGATATAATATTAAAGCGAGTATTTAATTACTTATTTATAATAATTAGGTTAAATTTAAGAATTACTTAAAAAAAAGTATTAAGCGATAATATATAATTTTAGAACTATTAGCGAGACGCGTATATTTTATTATAATATATTAAGAGGTATATAATATAATATTAAGAGTAAGAGGCTTATAAGCAATTAGCTTATTAATAGTAATTTAAGACTTTAGCTTATAATAATAAGATATATAATTAATAATTTAAAGCCTTTATTATATTAGCTATTTATATTAATTATAATAATTCTTTTTTTATAATATTATATAATTAAAAGTATATATAGCTATATATCCCTTAGATTAAATTTATAAGTACTTTATATTAAATTTTCCTATATATACTACCTAGCTTTCTTTTTATTTCCTTTTAATTTTATAGATTATCGATAGCTTTAGTAATCTAGAATTCCTAAGGTAGCGACCTAATACCCTTAGAAATATAATCTTAGGGATATATTATAATAAGCTTAGAATATATCTATAGATCTTATTTTAAAAAGGCTTTTAAATAACCTAAAAAGTCTAAATAACTATAGGACCTATCTATAATTAAGCCTAATTATCTATAGTCTATAAAATTAAATATCGAAAAATAGAAATACCGCTTTTATCCTAAAAGTATAAGAATACTTTATATATATTTAATACTTTAAACTTATTAGTTATAGTATATACGCTTCGCGAGATTTATTATCTATAAAAATCGATCGAATTATTTATACCGTAAAGGCGCTTTATTTTACTTATTAAAGGGATCTATAAAAATCTTTCTTATAAAAAGAAATATAGCTTTTAGGATCTTTATTTTTATAAAGATATATTAATCGCTTTATAAGAACTTATTAAGAATTTTTTAATAATACTTTTTAATAGTATATAATTAGATATTCTCTTTTATTTATTTACTTAATATTTTTAGTATTAAACCTTTATATTATCTATATAAATTATATTACTTTTTAGCTAAAAGATATATGCTTAATATATTCGGTTTATTAGGAAATAAGTTTATAAAGTAATATACTTAATTATAAATAAAGAATATAGGAGTAAGTATTTTTCTTTTTAGATCTATATAAATAGACTCCTAAACCTCTTACTCGATAGCCTATTTAAGCTATAATTCTTTATTACTTAGGTATTTAAGAAGGTTATCTATCGGGACCTATTAACCTACTAGATAGGATTAAGGCTAAAACCCCTATAGAAGCTAGTATTTAAGACCTTAATACTTAATAGTAAGGTTTATAAGACGATTAAAGATAATATCGATAAATACTAAGGGGAAAGTAATATATTTATATTAAAGCTATATAGGGCTAGGAAGGGATAGCTAACCCTTTAAGCTATAGATATAGTAGTTAATAATTCGAATTATTATAAGAGTTAAAGCTATATAAAGCGTATTCTTTTAAGTAATTACTTATACTATATATTATTTTCGCTAATATCTTTAATAAATACCGCGGAAAGTCCTAGCTAGAGGTTAATATAAATATCTAATATAATTAAGGAAATTATAAGTACTTACGCTCTATTACTATAGGTAAATTACTTAATAGCTTATTTATATTATTTTAAGGATTTAAATATAAATTAAATAAATAGCTTAATAGGAGTAAATATATTAAGGCTATAAATATAAGAAATCTCGGTATTATTAAAAACCTCGATTATATTTATATAAATAGAATCGTAATAATTTTAGTCTATATAAAGCTTTATATAAAGAGATTTAAAAGCGGAGTAAAGAGTATTTTTAATTTAAATAAATAATAATACTTACTATCGCTAAATATATATTAGATAATACTTTCTAAAACTTAATTATATAATTTCTTTTACTTAATTGCCCTTTAAGAGTATAGCCTTAGCTATTTTACCTATATTATTAATATCGCTAAAGTTTAATAATATAGCAATCTAATTAAAAGTATTATTAAGCTTAAATATAAAAGCGCTATCTTCTTTAGTTTTATTATATATCTCGCGCTAGTTTTTATTATTATCGCTAGAATTTAATAAGGAAGTATTAAGCTTAATTAAGCCTAAGGCGGCTACGACTTAATTTAAATATTTATTCTACTATATATTATAATTATAGTTAATATAATTACTTAATATATAGCTTCTATTACCTATTAATCTAATTTAACCTTAGCGTTATATTTCTTATATATTTACTTTTAGATATCCGCTATTACTCCTTAAAATTCTTTAATATCTTAAAGAGTAGCTAGCTTATACTTTAGCTATATTATAAATATTTTTTTTACTTTATTATATATCGCCTTATTAGGCCGATTTACCTAAAGAGCTACTAATTAAGCTTAAGCGCGTATTATATTTAGATTCTAAGAATAATTTTTATTAGATTTAAGCTTCTTAGCTATACCTCTTAAAGGCTATCCTAATAGCTAGATTAATATAAGAAGCTAATATAAATAGGGTCTTTAGATATTTATTAGGTCGCTTACCCGTTATCTTAAGAGGTTATAAGCCGTATTTCTTAGTAATATAAGGTTTATAGAGTATAAGAGTAATAAATTTAAAGTATTAATTAAGAAGTTAGGTAATAAAGAAAGCTTAACTCTTTAATTAATAGGATTTTATTAAAAATAGTAAAGTAATTATTAACTTTAGTCTAATATAGCGTAAGCGGTAAGTAAAGCTATAAATTAGAGTATAGGGCTCTATAAAATATTTTTTTTAATTAATTAGTTAATAAGCGCGCTTTATATCTCCCCCCCCTTTAATAGCTAGTACCTTTACTTTTATTCTTTCTTTATTATAAGCTTTATATCCTAAAATAAGGCCTTTTTTTTATTATATTAATACCTTAATACTTATATTTATCGCTATTTTAGATACCTTATATCGTTATATATTAAAACCGTAAGAAAACGCGGTTATATATAATAAAAAAGCCTTATTAATATATTAATAGACTATAGTTTTTAGAAAAATATCTACTTAAATTAACTAAGCCTAAAAATACTTAAAATAATCCTAAGCCTAAGAAAAAGCATAAAAGTAATAAAAGTAAGTTAAGTTTAATTAATATATTTAGCTAATATATCTAATAAGCTTTAGCGCGTACCCTTTAAGAGATTAGGCGCTATTAGTAATATATTAACCCTATAATCCTATTAGTATTATTCTTTAGGCTTATATATAAAATCGGCGGAGATATATCTAAATATATTATACTTAGAAATACGATTTGCTAGATACTTATAGTAATATAAAGTTTACGGGAAGCTATAGAGGTTAAGCTTATAATACTATTTTAAGGTATTTTAAAAATATTTATATCTAGCCTATTAATCTATTTATATTAACTTAAATTAATAGCTTTATAATATATTATAGTTTTTATTAAGTATATTATAATTATATAATAAGATACAGCCTTATTTCGAGATATTATAAATATTTTAGGTTAAAAGAATATAATTTATCTTAATCCTAATTTAGCCGGTAAGTTAATATTTATTTTATTAATATATTAATCTATTATATTAATTAAGCTTTAATATATTTCTCTAAAGTATTAATATTTAGAAGTAATATTAACTAAATAATATAAGTAACTACTATATAAAAACTAGCTTATAAGGACCGTTATAGTAATCGACTTACTATAGCGGATAATTATATTTAGGAGCTAGATAAGGAAGTTAAAGATACCTAAGAGAAAAGATAAGAGGTATTAAAAAAGTAAAAAGAAGCGATAGTATATCGTACTATAGGGGGATAAATATTAGCGAATTAAGGTATTATTAATAATTAGGCTATTAAGCGGAAAGTAGAAATACCTAAAGATATCTAGCTCTTACTTTTATAATAAAGAATAAATATAAATAATTAATATAATTTATATAATCTTATCTTTATTCGTTATTAATACCTAACCGTAAATACCTTTCTTTAAGTATTTATATTATAGAAAATAATATTATAGAAATTTAAAGATAAAATATATATTATAAGGTAGCGTAGGTACTTTTAGGTACTTATTTCTACCTAAAACCTTCCTATTATACCTAATTAGGTCCTATAGCTAATTTACTAATTCCTATAGGTACCTATAAGTATTAGTCCAATTTATATAGGTATCTATAGGTACCCTTAGGTACCTATATTTAAATACTATCTCAGGGCCCCCTCATTGGATTGACCGAATCTCCACCCGTGGGAGAGACGCCGGCCCAGTCACTCGCTCCGGCACCCGCCATTTCTTCTTGCCTGGGGGGGGGGGACCTTGGCGCGCATTCGCACTGGCACTTGGGCGGGGACCGAGACTGTCAATTTGGGCTGGGCGGCCCCCGCGTCGTCGGAGAATGCGATCGGCTTTAGCAGGACCCGGCCCCCACCGGCCCTGCCATCAGATTTTCGCGCCCCGAACAAAGTATCTCTCGCGTACCTTTGTCCGTCCAGCCGCGCCCCATCTCCCCAAAGGTAGGAATTTTGTCTCCGTCGCAGGGTACTATACTTGACATCTACATATCTCGGGGTCAACATCCCTACCTGTCGTCCTCATGGCACGTCGGTCGGCCGACAGCAAAAAGGTCAAAGTGCCTTCATCCTTTGTCCCCACAGCGACTCATCGCTGCGAGATGCAGTAGCAAGGAGCAGCGACGCGACGCGACGAGCAGCGTTGCACTGTGACCAGGTGGCGGGACTATCTGTTTTGTGTTTGTGTTTGTGTGTATCGAATATTGACAGACAAAAAGGCCAAGAGAGGGCGTCATGACGAGAGCTAGTTAGGAAATGGGGAGCGAGTGCTCAGGAGGACTCGGACTATGCATACGATATTCCGGAAACTCAGGACCAACCCAAACCAAGGAGTACGGTACTGCAAGAACCAGGTCGCTTTTTTTTTCAGGCTCCCGGGGGAACGAACGATACCACCTCCCTAAAGCTGCCGTGTCGGTACGAGGGAGGGGGGGGCCGCAACCTCGGAGACGGTTTGCGTCGTTGGGATTCCGCCGTGCCGTCCTGCTGGAAAAGGGGGCCTGCCTGCCTGCTTGCCTGTGGGGGTTACATGGACCAACACGGTCCTGCAGGCGGCCAAACCATGTAACTCGCAGTCATAGAAAGAATCGATTGCTGTGGATTCTCCTTTCCTCGCACAACGGGTTCACGCCAGCCTCGAGAGCTGTGCCGTAAAGGGTGTTACCAAAATCGAGTCAGCTACATGTAGGAACTGAGCCCATCTCGCAGGTGAGTACCGGTAGATAACTTACAGTAAGGACCGGCAAAGATGCCAAGTCGTCAGGATAAAAAATCCTCATCCTCACTCGCTCCGCAATTCGACGTACGTAACAACCTCATACGTCGAATGGGTCACTCGTCATTGGTCTCCCGTCCACTGGTGCTGTGCGTGTTTGGTCAGGCTGCTTGCTTGCTTTACCGCAGACCTCCCCCCTCCCACGGTAAAAAGGATTCACAGCACGGCTCAGGAGCTTGAACCACGCACGCATTTGGGGGCACCACGTGCATGCGCGGCACTTCTGTAGCTGCAGAGGATCCACGGGACGCACTGTTTCGTCGTGTCATGCACATCAAATGTGCGTGCCGCTTCGGGAGACGTGCTCCTTTAGGTGACTCGGTTCGCCGCGCCGCGCCCCCCCTCAAAGGGCCCTTTGTCTTTCATCCCAAGCCTTGCGATGCCGTACACACATACAGTTTGGGACACTGTCGTACCGTACTTTGTAATTTATATGCTCATAGGCATCCATGGCCTCGCCTGTACTTCCCAGCGTACAGTGCAGTATCTCGACGGCCGCCGCCAGCCTTTCGCTTTGCCTATGCATAAGTGTTTCGTCATCTTTTCCCACGGGTTCGCCAACATGCAAGCGAGCAAGGCTGCGGGGGACGCGAAGCGACCAGTGACGGCAGGCCGGCTGACAGTTCAACGGGCATGAAAGCGGACTCACTCGGCCAGGGAAAAAATAAGGGGGGCCCGCCCGTCTCTGTCCCCGGGAGTCTGCCGTCGCCCGCTAGGCTCTCGCGCGCAATAAAGGACCAGGGAATGGGAAAAGGCATCCAATCTCGGTCGCCCGTCATCTGCAGCTCAAACGCCCGATACGGCGCCGCACCAAGACGCACAAAGTCCAGCGTCGACGGCTGCTTATGGGGTCATAATGTCTAGCCCCGTGCAACACCCCCCCCCCCTTGCAACCGTCATCTCTCACACGCATAGAGACAAAATACCCTGCAGGGAACAGCAAATTCAAACAGAGATTTCCAAGATTAAAAAGCAACGGAACAAGCGCGGGCTGGGGGGTGTGATTGCAGTAGGTATTGACTTCATGTGACGGGGTTCCACAATGCACCTGTCGACAGTGCCAGAGTTGGTGGATGGAGATGGGGATCACGGAGACGCCCCGTCTTGCGGAGCTGGGCTGCACGGCGCAGTACAGCACAGCAGCGCTCCTTTGACGGCCGCTCAGTCGGCGTCAGGAGTCAATTGAAGGACAATGACGCTCTGCGGAGGACAGCGCGACTTCAAGGCCGCGAACCGGGCCCGCTGCCGAGCGATACCGACTCCTTGGTCAAGCAGCCGGGGTTTCTTCATCGCCGTGCCCGTCCGGATCATGTTCAGACATCAACATATCTCCGTGTCATTGACTGGTGCTCTCACTCACCCTCAAGTCATGTCGCGGCAAGACCATGAACCGGTTATCTTGCCTGCTCACGCGGTCAAGGCCGGAGCAGAGCAAAGGCGACGCGTTTGTCACCACTGATACTGCGCTTGACCATTCCTCGGGAAGCATGTAAACCGCCGCCACCTTGCCTCTGGTGCAATGCCAAGATACTGACTGTACTGTTGACCTTGCTCGGCGTTGGATTTGAGGCTTCGAGGGCATCTTGATTCGTCGCCATTACCCGGTGGGCGAATGCCACCTCGAACGGCTAGTGTACGAAATTCGCCTGCTTGCTCGCTTGTGGGAGTGTTCATGACGAAATGTGAGTTCATGGCTGCAGAGTCCTCGCCGCGGCATCCGTCACGGCCCCTCGTCGCCAGGACAGTCGCGATCTGCCCCATGAGCCACCTTGCTCTTGGACAGCATCTCACGAGATCAAGTCGTCGAGGTTGCAGTGCACAAAGACTTGTGTGTCGACAACAGGGTTAAGTCTGGGGTAGGTGATCGGATGTTCCAGCACGTAGACGATGCCTGCGGCTCCAAGAATAGCAACACCACACTGATGCTGCGAATCAGGACTCTGAGCCCAATGCAGTGACGGGACCCTCGTCTTGTCTCGGCTCGGTACCGTCCTGGTGCTCTCGGATGATTAGCCGGACGAAATTCTCTTCCTCTGCTCTGCCTAAGGTGACCTCAAGTGACGATGCGACGGGTTTGGCTGCCAGCCTTGAATCGTCATTGTCGCCCCATATCAGGTTCAAGTTTCGCTGCAAGCTGTCCATGCGGGGTCCTTCTCGTTAGTTGGTTCTACCGTACTTGGCGCGACGATCAGACACGAGTTACCAAGTTTGCTTCCAACATGGTAGGCTAGACGGCGCGAATGCACAAAACAGCCAGTCTCGTCATCCGGTCATTACAGTAGAGCTTTCCCCCTTGCTTCCTTTTTGCACTTCCGTCTAGCCCTTCAGGCCACCCCAGAATGAAACTGAGCGGATCCCAACGGTCGTCCGTGTCTGGAGGCGGCCTGCCAAGACAGCCGTTTGCTCGAAATTCGACGATATTCGTGTGCACGTTGGGCGGCAGGTCCCGCGACCTCGGCAGCGCTCCGGAATGCCGGTCCTCATCTTGTTTGTCCTTGTTCCGCGTGGGCAATGCATTGGATAGCCCCCACGAATACCAACTGTGATATGTAGGCATCCACTCCTACATGACCAGGTCGAGCCCTTGCCCGGGAGTCGAGATGGAGCCCAACAACAGCGAGGCCGGCCGCAGAAGTATCAGAACGTCCCTGCAGGACGGAGAGCAGGCGTAGTGACACTCGGCTATGTTTGCCAGTTGGTCCATCATTACTTCGCATGGGCCTCGCCAACCAGGTCCATATCGCCGGGCCTATTGCTGGCACGGGTTGCCCCCGTCGTCTCTAGGTGCTTAGCTGCGGGCTGCGGCCAAGGTCGCGGAGAGGGCACAGAATGGTGACCCCCGCGTCAGCGGCAGCGGTAAGTCGTCGGTACACTGCATCATCTCTGCAGTGAGCAAGGCAAAAGTTACCACCGCCATGGAAGCGTGCAGCTGGTCAGCAGAGAGGGGTGCGTCCTCGGTAGCCGCCTTGGGATCGCGGGTCGGGACTCGCCTCTTCAGACGGACCAAGGATGACAGAGATTCCGATCATGCCATTCTTACCTACTCTGCACAGTATCGTTGCAGTAGTAGTATTCGAACGAGGCGAAGCTCCATGAGCTGCGGCCGCTTTCCGTGCCTCGGTCCATGAGGCTGGCAGCTAGGTCGAGAGGCGGCAGATTGTCTGCGGAAGGTGATGATGCGTTGCACCGTGTCATTTGAGTAAAACCAGCACAGTGCGGAGGTGTGGTTTAGCAAATGGCCATGGGCCGGCCGCCCAGTACAGCAATTCAATCCCCCAAAAAGGCCTGACAGCAGGTTACAACAGCCTGGCCCCTGTGCACAGTGATTGCCTGTACGTGAATTTCTACCGATGCACTGTACAGCACAGTATGAATTTAACAGGCGTTCAAACACCTGCTTCCTTTTCGCACACACACCGATGACATGAATCGTTAACTTCGACAATGTCGCTTCCTTTTCCGCGGGAACGGCGCTCTCCGTCTTCTTCTGTTTGAAAAGTCTGACTACTGTACAATACTGTACTGTAGTTGTCCAGACGGTGGAGATCCGAGTCGAGATCCAACGGCCCACGCAACGGCGGTGGAGGCAGCGGAGGCGGCAGCGGAGACGTGTTCATGGATCCTTGCAGCCTCGACTCTCTGTCACATTCCCATGGACCATCCCATGGGCCATTCCATGGGCCATATCCCACCCCCAATGCCGAATTCGATGCTCCCGAGTCCCGACTTATCGCTTCTTCCTGCTTGGGACAATTGCCGCCTTGTCGGTGCCCATTTGGCCCTTGCGTTCCTGGGCCTCGACCCCCTCTCGTTCCGCCTCACCGGTTCCGCAACCTCTTGTTGTGGGCAGGAAGACATGGCCAGGCTCTGCGTCAAGTCTTTCTCACATGCTCCTCGGGCCACGGATAGGCGACCTCATTACGGAGTGCTGTACTGTACTGTACTCTGCTGCAGGCCGACCTGCTTGTGCACGCACGCCCTTGTGAGTGCGTCCAGCATTGAGCGGTGCGACTCTGCTGCTGCACCGCAACCACGCAAAAGCCCGTCTCATTACGCCTCTTGAGCGCCCCTTTTTCCTGCTCTATCAACGCCAGCTCAGCCAGCCTATGGCAATCCCTGACGTTACTGCTCCACGACATATCCGAGCTCCGCTTCCCTGGTCGCGGCCCTCGCATCTGTTGTCGCAGCAAGCTGCCCGCTCGTGTCAACATTCTGTCCTTTGGGCCGTCCTGCCCAATGACGAGAGGTCGAACCTGATGATGCACACAATGCCTAGGGAATGAAAAGACGACCCCCTGTGTGTAGGGGCACAACTTGGGTCAGAGGGTGCCATCGGCTGCAAGCTTCATCCACAACCTCTACGAAGTACATGCCTCCATCTTTGCAGCTTACCGCAGATCATGTCTGTGGCAGCTTGTCGGGGCGAACCCATCTTCTCCTGGTGTATCAATCTCTATGATTGATGCATCGTCATCATCTGCCCATGAGACTACACTTCCAGGTTCTCAACGTTCTGAGTTGCGAGTGGGCGGTCGTGTTACGAACGGGCCTTGATTACCCCTGGCACACTTGACTCAACGGACACAACGAAGTATTCAATACCAGTCTTGGACTTCATACGCAACAATGCCAGTCGCCATAGTCGCCTCCGCTCTGCTCGTCCTTTCTTGTCGGCTCTCCCCCTCCTCGTTACGATTGACGCTTTCGGAGCAATGTGCGCCTCTGCACGGTACGCAGTAGGCTATCTGAGTTCATGATGTGGCCCCTCGCCCGGGTAAACGTGAGCCTGGTCGTCATCTCGACCCGATTCGATCTGCTGCATGACGTCCTCGGACGATGTGGCACCGAGCCAGGCAGGGAGAGGCGTCGTGAGCCAGCGGCTTCAACTTATGTCCGTGTCCTGCCCGCCTACGACTTTATGCCCGTCCTCGTCATCATCCTTGATCCCGTCTTTGACGCCTCTCTCTTGGCATCTAGCCCGGCCTACGCGGCCTGGAAATTTCATCCATTGTCGATTCTCGCCGACTTTGGTAGCGATAGTATGGGCTGAAGGGGCATGTGCAAAGATATGCCGGGCTATCTTTGGGGCAAATTCAGGAGCACGCTTCTCGCGATCGGTGCTACAGGCTCCTTGTCCCGGTCAGGCAATCCGTCTTAGATGGAGGTCGTCCAACACAGGGCTCAAGCTAGCTCGTCGCAGGGGTACCCGATCCAACCAACATCGTCGGGCAGTTCTTATTCCCCGTACCTGAGCCTGCATTGGTTCATCCCACACACGAGGTGAGGACGCCAGTCTCGCGGAGCTTTTTCGGCACAGGGAATGATTCAACTTGCCGTTGGCCAATGATTGCGCAGCGCGACAATCTTGACGACGCGGACAAGGAAACGGATGCTGCAAAATGCCGTGCTTTTCGACTTCGTACGAGTTGCCGAGCTGTACGACCCTCCAGAACTTTAGATCCTGCCTCGTCTTGCAGCCCCCAAAGGAATCCAGGCTCGCCACACGTTGCGTCAAGGGTGAAGGTAGGGACATGTCTGACCCAACAAAGCTGCCGCAGCCCGCGTCCGCACACCGGCACTCTGCATTGCACAATCACCCGTACGTCGCCTTGGTGTGGCCCCTTCTCGTTGGCGCCTTTTCGTCTCAGACACCCTCCCAGCCTGCCGGCGCTCGACCATCCTCGCTACCTGGACCTGACCAAGGCCTGTTCCTGGGGATGGACGGGACCATGAGCCGCCAGACACGAGCCTTTTGGGAGAACGGGCCACTCGTTCCCAACCGGTTTCTTTGCACGAATAATCCTCCAGCAGCCAGACAGGGCCCCCTCTAAAGCAACGACGCTCAGGTACGTACGTGTTCCCTAATCCGTACAGCCGACCGAAAGCCCGCTCGCACCTTGGTTCACCGCCAACCCCTTGGTGCGCAGGCCATAGGAAGTAAGATTCCGAAGTGGTCTGAGGTGTTGTAGCAGCGGCGACAGCAACCAAGGCGCCAAAGACGTCGCCTTGGAGCCCGTCCCCCTCTTCTTCTGCGGTGGACAGGCTCGTATTGCTGCGGAGCCAAGAATCGAGGGGGCGTCGAGAGTGCAGCATCTCGCGTCTAATGCCGGCTGTCCAGACGGGTCATCGCCTGCTTTACGCGAGGAACGAGAGGACATATGAGATTGTCTGGGCGTGGCAGCTCGCAAGGCATGCTCGCCCCCCATCATAGCTGCAATGCAGCCCTCCTTCCACCAGCGTGTGCACGAGGCAAGCCCTCTGCGACGCTGGTCCAGGAGGCGGAAGAGAGAGGTGGTCTGGCAGCGTGGATCATGACTTGCTGTCCCCTCTTTGGCGCTCGTGGCGCGCGCGGGAACGCTCCAGGTGCTGTCGCCGCCTGTGCCTTTTTGATCTTTGTGCTTCACGACGTCTTCCTCGGAGTCGCCAAGGGTCAGAAATGAGCCAATGGCTGCAGACAATGTCTCAAATCTCGCGGTCCTTCATCTGCCTCGTTTCAGTCCGGCCACATTTCCGCCGTCACCTGCCCTACATTTAGCCTTTATCTTCTATCTCGAGCCTCGAGGGGTCTTGTGCTGAGCCGCGCTCAAACCCTGCCCTTTTGGCTTGGTACGTCGGCTATCAAGTGACGGAGGTGAGTTTGAGCGGCCGTTCTGGGGAATATCACACTGCACGGGAACGACCCGCATACCCCCCTTCTCTCTCTATATATCCCTCCCAGGGGAAAGTCGACATACTTTGTCTTGCGTCCAGGCTGTGATCCTTGAGTAAGTCCGCCGCGGGTCAGCGAGAAACTCGACAGGGTGTTCGGACACGGACAGGATTCTCGTCCTGCATGTCTCTGCTTTCTACTGTACGTTGTCAACCTGGGCCCCAGGGCTGACGACGTTTAGAGAATATGTCCGGGGCAAGACACAAGGGGGGGAGGCCCTTGCGGTCAACGGGGCGGCAGTGAGGCGCCAAACGGACGGATTTGTGAGCTTCTCCCCTCTCCTTGCTTTCTCCCGCGTACTTGCTAGACGCGGCCTTTTGCGTGAAGCATCATACCCCAAGCCGCCTGCTCTTGATTGCCACGAGGCTCGTCCCCGTTTTGCGGCGTGTGGTGTGTAGAGAAAGATGGCAGACGCAAGGGGGAGCGGCGGCGCACACGCGATGCGGTCCCGTTGAGCACATGGTGAATCCGCATATCTGTCCGTCACGGGTTTCATTTGCATTTCTGGCAACGAGCCGCAAAGTCCCGTGGCGTTTTTTGGGGTGAGGGAAAATACCATACCATATCTGCCCTTTCTCTACTTCGTCCGCGTTGTAAGTCTTTACAAGGTTCGACTCCCCCTTTGGCGGCGCTTTTCCCCCCCTTAGATCTCGCGTGCCGTTCCGCTCGACGATCGCTTTGTCTCGGCCGTCTACTCGACACATTCCTGAAGGAATATCAGATTGAATTTGGGACGGGCAGAGCGGTAAGGGGAAAGGAACTTGACCATGTTTGTCCCCGCGCCGTCATCACGCTAACGGAGACCCGTATCGAGGAGATGTTTGATGGAGAAAAGAAAAAAGGCATGGGAAATGTTTCTGATGTGACTTGGATGTCCATCCTCGCACTAATTACCTACCTTACTTGGCTTGAGTTACTTACTAGACATTTGAGAATGGGAGGTGCTAGTGTACATGCTCTCGCGCGTGGTTCAAAGACAACCTTTCCCAACGCAACAAACCTACACCTATCTATCTATCCATCTTCTCGTTCACCCCTTTTTTCACCCATTCCCTTCATGTTTCCGCCCGGTAAGATAACGCACTAGCATCGTCGGCGACGCGGATTAGAACTTAGGTTATGCGAGAGATCGACGAACGGGCATCGTCGAACCCGATCTCGTCAACCCCCCTCCCCTTTCGACGGACTCGGCTGGTCCCGCACCCGGATAGATCTTCCCCTCTCCCGTTTCGTCCTCTCTCCTAGGCATTCCGAAGCCAAGGCCATGTATGTCAACCCCCCCCGGCTTCCTCGCGAGTTGTTCTTGTCTCGTGCAAGAGGCACCGAAGAAACTAGTTCCGCCGGGCCGGGCGAGGAATAAGCGTGGCCGCGCGCCCCGGGGAGTTGACTTGTTTTCTGCTTCCCGGACCACATTTGTATCACAGTTGCCGTCTTCCTCCTTGCTATCCTGAGAGTATGCTGTACGTGCGTGTGTGTTCTGGACAAAAGGCATGAAGCGCCGCGCGGGAATGATGAGGGAAAAATCCATCGGCTTCCTACTCATCACACCTGCCGCTACAGTACAGTACATTGTCAATCCGCGATGGGACGGACAGAGCATGATAATCAATCGTCCGACATAGGCTTGTAAAAGGTGTCAAAGCCGTGATTAGATACACTCGAAGTCATGGGCAGTCAAGGTTCACGTATTATCATTTCAAGAAGAGCGCTTCTTTTCCTATTTTTGACATGTCCCGCTTGATAGCAGGTAATCGTAAACAACGCTGACTCCTTTTGCGCTTGAAAGACGCGCTCCCTCGACCTTGGGTTACATGCCTCATCTTCTGGCATCTCGCCATGATCCACCGCGCCAAGGTCCACCGCGCCAAGGTCCAGCACGCCGAGATTCATCACGTCGAGGTTCATCACGCCAAGGTCCTTCGCGCCGATGCCCGTCTCGTCGAGACCCATCTCGCCAATTTTCACCTCGTTCCGGGCCTGTTTGCGGGCGCGGGCCTGCCAATGGCTGCATACGATGCCTCTAGTAAGTCGCCTGCTCAATCTGCCACGCCGCTGTCTTGGCCCTCTCCCTAACGTCGAGATCTCGGTCTTGGTGCTTGAGCGTCTCCATCTTGGTGTGAAAGCCCAGGCGCTTGAGCTCGTGCGCCCTTGCCGCGCACTGCTGTGCCTCTCCGTCGTCCTCTTGCCACGTCAAGTTGATAACAAGGTGACACAGCGCTACTCGCACTTCCCTGTCCTTGCTGCCGGCCTGTTGAGCCAACAGCTTGAGGAGCTCGGTCTGCGATATGACGAGTTGCCGGTGGCGGGGAATACTGGCGGCCATGTGAACGAGTATGTAAATGACGGCCACGATAATCCTAGCCTGCGGATGATAGACGCGCGGCTCCCGGCCGGGCGCAGAGCTCCGGCGGGCAAAGGGGTGCAGCATCTTCGTTCGTAACTTGGACGCTAGAATCTCAAAAAGTTCATCCTGTCCGAGTGCGTGGAATAAATAGTCAATCATCTCAGTCGTTTCGCTGGGTGTCTCCGAGGTTCCCGATTCGGGTCGCCCAATCAGGTTCCTGATATAGTCGAGACCCTGCTCCTGAATGGCCATGTCGTCGTTTCGAGCCCTCCTAGCCGGATTCAATTCCGTCTCTCGTATGACTGCTAGTCTGTCCTCTGCCTGCCGTAGGCGTGATGATCTCGAAGCGTCAAGCTCGCGTATCAATCCGTTGCTGCCGTATAGCCACCTGAAAGGCTGTTCCGAAGCCTGCATATCCATGTCCTCATCTATGTCATCACTGACTTCCCTGAATCGGGACTCGTGGTAAGTAGCGTCTTGAGTATCGCCGCAGATGAGCTGCACGAGCCAGGTTGCGCCCAGCTGCTGAAGGCTGGCTTTCTTGAGGGCCGGTCCAACGGCATCGACAAAGTGTTTGAGCGCCCACAGCGCGTTAAGGCGAAGCGATGGATTATCTGAATGCGCATGCTCGCACAATACGCCCATGACACCGTTATCCGTCAAGAGCTGGTCTTGTTAGACTTGCCGTCTTTGAAAACGTTTCATGGATGGGTCTTACCTCTCGTACAGGGCTGACCTCCACCACGAGATTGATAACCGTGGCTGTGGCAGCGATTTGAACATTGATGTCTTGGTGAGTGAGGAAGTGGAATATCGGTAGAGCGACGGCGTGATCAACCAGAGCCGTGCGAAGGATGCTGACCGAGCGCGCAAGCATCCGGACGACATGGCATCCGGCGATGATGACGGACAGAGGATTGGTACCATAAGCTGCCGACGGACCCTTTCGACTCTGTTCTCCCCCTGGCTTGTCTTTAGAACGCTCCTTTGCCGGTCGAGGTTTCCGTGGAAACTCGGTCAAGGACTCGACTACGTATGGGATAAAGTCCTCGTTGACCAGCGCCTTACGATAGTCCTCTTTGCCGGCTGACAGGGCACCGATGGCCTTAAGAGAGGCCTCTCGTAGTTTCAGCCGATGTACCAGAAGAGGATTTTGGCCGTGAGGCCCGAGCTGTGCAGATGCAATTGGGGTCTGGTCCCCGACGCTTTCATCGACTTGTGGCGACCAGTATTTGGGTTGCTCCATCTGCGGTACGGGCTGAAAAGATCTCTTGAGAAGCTTGGTCAGGACTTTGACGGCATCGCAGTCGAAGGCTGCTTTCTGTAAGTACTCGCTGTCTGTTATTAAACGGGCCAGAACAGCCGGTGCCTTTTCGAGGATGAGCCGCTGTGCAGCATCTGTCGGGCCATCAGAGTCAATGCTATCCTGGTCATTGCTGGCAATCATGCCGACGAGAATAGGCACCACTAATAGACCGATGCTTGTCTCCCGAACAGATTTTCTGCCTAGACCCGCCTTGAAGAGGGAAGCGAGAATGGCCGCGGCCATCAAGCGGTCATTCTCGCCAAGAGATCGGACCAGGTGGATAAGCCAAGGAATAAGAGGGCTCTCGACGTCTTCCATGACGCCGTCGCCTTGGCCGCCCGGTCCATGTCCTCGAGGCGAGTCCCATATGGCAGCGGAGCCAAATTTACTCAGTGATGTACGACTTGATGTTCGAGACTCTATGCGATCAGGAGTGGGCATGGAGGGCTGCGCTGCGGACTGGCTTCGGGAGGGCGAGACTGGCATTGCGGGTAGAATGTATTCCATGGCGGTCATGGCATGTGGCTGTGTCTGTAGCCCCTTGTACGAATCGAACCTGACTGAGGGAAATATGGCCAAGAGGGCAGGCGAGTTGACGAGTCTATTTGCGCGATACTTGGAATCGCCGAGGATGGCGGCAATCGCCTCGATTATGGGACCAATGCGAGTGCCCGGGTTGGCGGGCTCAGGAAACACCTCGTAAAGTCCGTCGCTATAAGCCAGCTCTTCGGCACCTGGAACAACGAGGCCATCGCGGACTGCGAAGCGAGCTAGCTGCATCGCAAGAGAGTCAAGGACTCCGGCGGCAGTTAGAGCATGTTGATGGCGTTCTTCTCGGCAAAGGCGACATATTAGACCGGAGGCGAGCATAACTTGGGACTGCAGGAGATATTTGGGCGAGGTCAGGGATAACATGAGGTTGAGCGACTCGATGTGCTGGGGCTGAAAGATGTTGTCGGCAAGGAACTGGACATCAAGCAACGAGGAGGGCGTCGCAAAGGCGGCAGCGTCGGCGATGTCGGTCAGGGCTTTCAGAGCAGCGACGACGATTTGGGGTGGGTTCGTGACCGGCGAGAGGTTATTGCTTAAAACGGCGGAGACGACGCGGGCCGAGTAAAGGGGAGATAGAAAGGCCGGGCCTCCTGTCAAGGACTCGTTAGCAATGGAAGCTCCGAATGACTCCTGTAGAGACTCTGGAAAGATGGGAGCGAACCGCTAGCGAAGCTGGCAACGAGCTGCAATGCCTGTTGCTTGACATTTTCCGCATCGGAAAGAGGTCGCGCGACGAGTAGATTCCGCGCATCTTTGCCATTGGGCCGCGAGGGTGAACCGGACGAAGCGAGGGTGGCAACGATGGGATCAAGAACACCGAGGGTGATCCAAGCCTCTTTCTTCTGGATGTGACCGACGACCTCGTTCTTGAGGGCCTGTAAGGCAGCGGCCTGCTCGGGATATGTCTTTGCGCTTCGCAGCTGGGCCAAGATGGGCGAGCTCTGAGGGCGCGCCATGAAGACGGGTATTCGCGGGGTCGGGCGGAGATGAGGAGTTGAAGGAAAGCTGCAATTCAATCCGGGGGATGGTCAATCGTCATTAGCTGCAGGGGAGCAGTCAGCCCACGAGATGGTCGAGGCCGTCGTCTCATGCGCCAAAGGAGGGATGCCCGAGGTTGACGTAGCAAGCGGGCGGGCGAGAGCAGTGATGATGGGTGTGGATTAGGCGCTCTGTATGATGGTGGGTACCGTTTTGGGGGGTATCGAGGGTATTAGATGGTCTGTATATGTATTCAGGTTTGGGTATGAGTGGGTGAAGAGGGCGAGGCGGGTCGAGATGAAAATTGTCAGAAAATCGGGTGGTGTTGTCGATCAGTCGTCATGTCGGAGCAGGCAAGAGAGAGAGAGAGGAAGAGTTTCGTTGATAACGTTAGTTACATGCTGCAGTGGATGGTCTGACTCTGGCCATGGCGGCTACCTGCGCGGTTGGAAAGAGCCGGCACGTGCTCCAGGCTTTACGTACCTTGCCTAACTACCTTACAGCAGTGCGGGAGCAGTCTTATCTTATCGACGTATCATTAACATTGGGCCAAACTGTCTTGCTCCACCAACCCGTTCATTCCCCTTTCCCGTCCCTGACTTGGATATTTCGAGGCAATGTGACAGTGCTGTATTCACCACAACGTACTTCGTGAAGACGCGCTCCCCCGCCGCCCTTCGCACATCGTCATGCCGCAAGTATGCTCGGCAGCTGCGGAGGACTTGCATCTCGACATGCACAGCTCATGAGTAAATACTCATCCCGTCGCTGCCGTCGATGCATTGCAGTACATTGGGCCTACTGTAAAGGCCAACGCTTCACAACGCCATCAGACGACGTCGACGCGCAAAAGTCGAATCTCGGCACAGAAAGTCCGAGAATGAGCTTGACGGGGATTGGAAAGGTCAGGAAAAGCGCCGCGGAAGAAAGAAAAAAAGCAACAATGGTCGGAAGCGTGTCTCAAAGGGCCCTGTTTGCTCAGCAGCTTGGGCCACGGGCCATAACGTGGCGGCTTTTCGAGATTGCTGCACCGGCGTCTCCCAAAGCGACGGCTTGTCTCTGCCGTGCGTCTGGGGTAGCGAATGGCCGGTCGGGCCTTGCTTGCACAGCCTCAATGCAGTCCGGACGCCAGAGATGCGTGTGAATTGCTGCACCGAGATGTTCTTTTGACGATGTCCTCTTAGCCAGTGATGGTCCGCAAGCATCAATTACACCCACGCATTTCTAGACTCTGCGTTTGATTCTTCGTCCCAAGCTTTCGTACGACATTCAACGCTCGCTCTAATTCATACGAAGTAGGCCTAGTAAGTTAGAGATATGGAAAAGATGTTGCCGTCAGCCATGCCGTCTAAGCGGACGCCTGCATTACAAGTCGCTGCAGGTAAGCCATGGCGAGACGGCTCGACGGAAATGCCACGGATCTCGCTCGACTTCGGTCGGTGCAGGCAAGTCAGCATCATTCCTGAAATGATTCCATCTGCAGGAACAGATCCTGAGGGCCTCGAGGTTGTCAGCTCGGCCCAGCGGCTTGCTACGGAGATGGGCCTTGGTCGTCTATTTTATGACCATGCCCCGACGTCTTGGTTTGGGTGCTCCAGTGAAATGATCGTCATGAATAGCGAATGGGTTTGGTCGAAGCAATGAACCTACAATACAGCAAAGATTAGCATACAGAATGCTTTTTGTATCGTTAAACAGCTAACTTAACTACCTACCTAGGTACAGTACAGACACTACCAGAAATACGTACCTCCTGAAAAGGAAGAGAGAAAAAAGAAGACGGCAAACATCATGGCAACTGTCGCTAGTGAATCGGGGAGTCGCGATGCACTCGCTCCACTCTTGTGTGGGTCAATCTTGATGGACATCTCATAATCGATGGCTCTTTTCATCCTTTCCTTTCCTTTCCTTCGTCACCTTTGTCATCACCAAACTGTACTCTACGTATGTTCGTCGTCTTGTTCAACGTCCACGCATCGCACGCATTGGATCCGAGATTTGAGGCAATCATCAAACGCCACACTCTTTCCCACCTCTCACTCCCCGGTTTTTGTTTCCCCTCCCCCGCCATCGATCAATCCATTCGTCCCGCTCCCTCCAATTCGGCCAAAGCCCTGATTCTCGCTCAAGGATCCAAGTTCAGCGTCCTAGACGGCAACCCGCGGCATACGCAATCCTCGTATCGCAAATTGTACACGGGTTTCCACCGTACGAGGCATTTCTGCAGACGATTTTCGACAAGATTCGCATCAAAGGCCAGCGGCATCATCCCTGACCGCCTCTCCGTCGTCGGCGGTTCCGTTGACCGACTCCGGATTCCGCCTCCCGCCACCCGAATCCTCGTCCCCGTTGTCCACACGCGCCCCAGCGAACCAAGTCTCGACGATGCGCCGCAGACCATGTTGAAGACATCGCCAGTCCTCGTCAGCTCCGCCAATGTCTCGCCCACCAGCTTCCGCTGCGGCCACGCCCGCACGGGTTCTCCTCCCGGCTCTCCTCCGCCGCGCCGGACCGCATCGTGGGTAGGCCCGTCACCGGTCGCCTCCCATCCCAAGTCGCCGCCGCAGACACGCGTTAGGTCGGCCGACAATACAGACGTCTCCTCATCCTCTTCGCCGCGGCTGTCACGAATTCCTCAATCGTCGCGCGAGCCCGCTCTCACGCCCGCCCGTTCCCAGCCCTCACTCGCGACCTCGTCCTCTTCGACGCAGTCCTCGGCGCAGCATGTTGCCTGCACGTCTCGACTCGACCAAGTGCCTCGAGTCTCCTCGCCCGTCAAGCGACGAGGCTCTCCCAGCTCGGGAAGTAGTCACAACCAGGCATCCCGAGATGCGCCGTCTGGTGCCAGCCAACAGCCCGTGCCTGAAGTGTCGTCCAAGAGACCCAAGGCCAACGAGCCGCCGCCCAAGATTGTGCCTCAACAATACGAGCACTGCGCTGTCGAAGATATGGTCGAGCTGATTGCATACATGCTGGCCGAGCTCATCACCACAAACGACGCGATCCGCATCTCGAGCGGCGGCCTCACACGCTTCCATTCAAGGTACGAATCACTCATTGCTTTTGCCTCATATGGAGACTAACAATTGGCAGGACTGCTCCTGGCATCTCAGTGCGCGATTATCTGCAGAGGCTGGCAAAGCATGCCACGCTGACGCCCCCCCTCCTTCTGGCCATGGTCTACTACATTGATCGCCTATGCGCGCTGTACCAAGACTTCACAATAAATACCTTGACAGTTCATCGGTTTCTGATTACCGCAGCGACGGTGGCTGCAAAGGGGCTGTCGGACTCGTTTTGGAACAACACGACGTATGCCAGAGTGGGCGGCGTGCGGGTCGCGGAGCTCAAGATGCTGGAACTCGAGTTCCTCTATCGCGTGGACTGGAAGATTGTGCCGAACCCAGAGGTTCTCGTGGCATATTATAATGGCCTGGTGGAGCGGACGCCAGGCTATGTGCTTGAGTCGGATGAGCTCTCGGAAGACGACATAGAGGACGATGATGACGAAGAAGAAGAGGACGAAGACGATATCGACGACGCCGACGAGCCCAAGGAGGAGTCTGAGTGAACCGGCGCTCTTGGTCAGTGGACACCCGCGCGCATCTACCAAGGTGCGACTCAGAGCTGGGAGAAGACAAACGGGACTTGACGATCAACGGAGTCTTGCGATGCCCAAGGATACAGACGGAGTGCTTATTTGGTCGATTCACCGCAGTGGTTTGAGGCGCTATGGCGTCTTTAGGTTCATGGTTTGATTTTGGGTATACTGCGGCCTCGCAGCGGCATCCGCAAAGCATCGCGCGTGGTAGAATAGCACCTTGAGCACTTGATCAACTAAAAAGCCTGCGCTCCTTGTCGAGGAGGTACAGGGCACTTTTCTTTTTGGTAGAGTATAGGTTCGTACTTGGGTGTAGCAAATCAAGGCGTACTTATTTTCCCCCAACGATGTGCGAGTCCGGAAGGAGACATTGATGCTGATAGCCTGATCCCGACTGAACGGATACTAAATCTTGTTCTTTTCGATCGCAGTACTTCGTAGGAAATATGGATCTGTAAAAATGACGAGTCTCTTCTTCATCGACTATTCGTACAGTATGTTGACCGGGGGTTTATTGCGGGATTGTCACGGACCAATCAGCGACAACTAGATTCGACTCGTAAACTCTAAGAAGTCTTCTGCTCAATGCCGTTAGATTTCGAGAATGAATACGGGAAAAACTCATGTTTTCCAAAGACATCAACCAAAAGTTCATCTCGAATCAGTTCGTTTGACTGTTTGCGAGCATGTGATATGTCGAGTCGCCCGGTAACATGCATCGCGCACATGAGGTCGCTGCGTGGGGATCAAACATCTTGGTCCAAACAGGGCACTCAAAAAACTCGAGAGCCTGTAATGAGGTAGTGAGATTTCGTCTCACAAGACGTATACGTACTCAAAGAGCCTCATACTCGAAGAGCATCTCAACCGGCGGCTCGAGCCGTTTTCGGTTCATTCGGAATCCGGGGCACCAGCTTGGCATTGTTCCCCTACGATCCCAAAGTTTCAGCGGTGCATGTCTCCAGTCTAATGGTCTGTCCGAATCCTTCCTTTCCAAATCCTTCCTTTCAATCGGCGTTCTCGGCATCGAGAGCCGCATAGGGAGATCGGGGAGGTTCCCTAGTAGACCCCTTTTGTCTGTCTTATTTGGCCATGAGCGCGCGTGCCTGGGGCCGAGTGTAATAGGGCCAATCGCAGTAACTCTCATCGAGTTGTGTGCCGAACACGAGCTCAAAAAACCTAGTTAATGGGTTAAAATATGGAGTGCAGACAGTGCCGTAGAAGAAGTGGGAGTTACAGAGGGCTGAGATTAGTGTCTCGTCGATGTGCGGCGATGGCGACATGGAGCTTTGAAGGATTCGTGTTGATGAAATAGAGTTCATAAAAGTCGCTCATATTATCTGCTTTTCCAAGGTTCGCCCACTTTTTTTTTTTTTCCAGCTCGTCAGTCCGTTACGAAGAAAAGGCTGTAGATTTGTGGCTACGTAGCAATTATGGACTCGGTTGTCGGCAAGACCAGAGGTTGAAAGTCGAGACAAGACCACAAACGTATTATACACTTGCCGCTTTGCTCTTCACCACAGGCCTCTAATTGGCTTTGCATAAGAAGACCCTTTCGGTCGGAGTTCATCATTCGTACCTATTGTGGTAGTTGCGTAGGAGCGAAGTGACGTGCTTCCTGGGTTGCCTCGTAACCAGATGCCGGCCCAGACTTGCAAATGTTGCAGTGTCAGTATCGTAAGTTACATGGCGGTCCGCCTACACAAAATCTGTGTCCTCATTTGCCCAATCGTCTCCAGAAGCAGAGGGAACGTGGATCAAATGTGTGGAGATCCGCGGAGGTCCCGGGCTCTGGGTTACGCTTTCTGTTGAGCCGCAAACTATGTTAATCTCGCCTACTATACTTCGTATATCCTATCCCGGCTGAGCGTCGACGGTTGACCCCTACCTCTTGACTCATGCTGCAAATAGCGCATGCAGATATCGTGCCATGGACGAAGCGCTGCGGGACTCTCAAGGAATCTGCCGAGTGCAGCTTTCCATTCCACTTGAGCTGAAGAGCAAGGACCCAGATGCTTGGTGATCCGAGTTGAGAGGGGACCTCGGGGTGAGGCCGTGCCAAGGGTGATTTTGCGATATAAGAGTATAATTCTAGCCCAGACGCCCGCTGATGCAAAGGTTATCTCGCGTTCTCGCGCGTTATAAGCAACCGTGAAGCAGAGCCTGCAAAATGAAGGTGCTCCATCTCGCTACCATTGCCCTGTTCGGGCTTGCAGCGGCCACACCCATCGCTCGCGTGGGCCCTAAGCTTGCAGTAAAGCCTGGCGAAGGCCTCGAAAGAGTCATCGACGGGCAGCAGCTTGAACGGCGGCAGCTGAATCCTACGATGTTGAGGCCGCTGACCATCTCTTTGGTGAGAAGGACTACTCACTGCTGCGCCGAAACTGAAGTGATGAATCCACTGACGATTTTGGATCCATCAAGAGCACGTTATCCGGCTTAGGCGTTGGAGTATGTCGGATTTCCTGCGTGCTCACCTTCTCCACAATTGCAATGTTTATACTGAGTGTGCGCAGTCAACGGTTGACAAACCGGTCGAAGGGGCCACGAATGGAGCGAGTGCCGGCGTAGCTCTAGTCGCCGTAGGTAAGGCTGAAGAGTATGCTGCTGGCAAGACAACACAGGCGCGCAAGAAGGCCCTCGAGGCCGCTGTCTCGCATATTTCGGCGTCTGGGCCCTCCAACGTTGCCTCGAAGACGGAGGATCCTTTCTCACCGTCGGAAGACGCTGCTGAGCCCGCAGAAGACAAGCAGACGAAGCCAAAGAAGGCAGAGGCGCCCTCGGCTCATGAGCCCGAAAGACCAACATCTGTCTCATCGTCACACGACGGTAATGTATACATAGATCCCTCTGTCCTCGTCGACCCCACCGTTGCAGCGGCAGAGGCCAAGGCCCGTCTGAAGGCCCATGGTGCCGCCGCCGTGGTTGTAGGTGGCACCTCGGCCGCTCCACTTGTAGCATCCAAGTTGACCGGATTGTCCCGGGCTTCGAATAAGAAAGACGAGGCCAAAACTGAAGGACCAGCGTCGCCCGCTGCCAAAGCAATACCGCCGCAGACGAAGACAAAAGTAGGAGAGCAAGAGCCCGAGTACGAGCTCGAGCCGGAGAAGAAGGTCCGATTTCATCTGGTAGAAAGTCCCCAACCCAGACGAGCTACCAAGTTGTGATCCTGACACGGCTGTCGCAGATGGATAACAACGGAGAGAAGCAGCCTGCACAAGCTGCTTCTGCAGACGTCTCCTCGCCTCCAGACGGGCCGATTAACGTCACAGTCTCCGGTCTCCTCTTGATAAAGAACAAGACAGACATGTCGCTGAAGCCAGGCTCCGTGGTCGTGACAATCGCAACTTTACAAGACAAGATCACATGTTCTTCCAAGAAAACGTCACCAGTCAGCCAGATTGTGCCGTGCGAGAATTCAATCTTCGAATTTGCTCTCCTACCTTACCTCAAAGGCAACCTTTTCGGGAAAGACGGTTCCGGCGAGACGGTTCGTTTATACGTGGCCAAGAAGGCCCGGAAGGCGTAAGTCCACCAGGCTCTCCACGTCTTCTCATGGAATTGGTACTCATCAGCTCTTAGAACACCAGAAAATCGAGACAAGGAGACAGTGTACGTATACATTTTCGCGAGTAACAGCTGAATCGGGCTGACGGTGGTTTCTTCCAGAATATCGCACTATGCTATAGTTGACGTCCCACTCACCTGCTTAGATTTCGGAAGTGGGGCTTGGAGTACGGTATGCTTCGTCAAAAATGAAGTAGAGATGAGGTTGGAGCAGATATGGAGAGCATCGAACAATTCCGAAATATGAGACGTCTACATGATGCTTTGACTCGTGAGGTATTAGCTGGCTCTCAGGTTATCATGGTGTTCGCGAGGTGTTCTAGGAAAGAGTACGGCGCACCTTCTGACACCCAACGAGATGTTGATAAGTTTTCCTCCAAGTAGATCGAAACTTTTGAGACATCTTTTGTGATGGCAGATGGTAGGGAGCATTGGAAGAGGTTGGGCAAGACGCGACGATGCATGCAAGTCTTCCATGTTAAACGTAGAACGCTGTTGAAGACCGGTCTTGCGAACGCAGTGCAAATTTTGCGCTCGAATAAGCGAATCAATCCGTCGCTGTGGTTTCTGGAACGAGTCGTCTCTGCGACTGGATTGCTTGTGGTGAAGAAGAATGATTGTTGGGAACTCCTGTTGCGTTGGAGTCTTGCAGGTCGTCGGCGTGGGGCTCAAGTGCAGGTGCAACCGTCCAAGGGTAAATAAGGTGTGGTACCTGCGGGTCTTGCCACGACAACGGAGAGCTGTCGACGACAATCCATCATCCGAACATCGCGACAAATAGCTTCCACACCCGATCCCGCATCGCCTGCACTCGACGCCGCAGAGACACCGACCTTCTCGGCAGCCGGTACATAAGCGCACACGATGCTGCTCGCCTCTCTGCTCACGGCGCTATGCGCAGCGGCCGTCGCAGTCGCCGAGCCGCAGACGGTCCAGATCTACATCCAACCTCTCGACAGCTCCCCAGCGACACCCAGCCCCCTCGCCGAGGTCTCATACGACATGTCCGCACTGTCACTGTCGTCGGTCGTCTCCTACGACGCGCCTGATATTCCCGAGGAGGCTACCCTGGTGCGCATCGGGCTTTACGACGCCGCGGCGCGCCGTTGGACAGGCGGCACCACGGTCGCGGCCGCCGATAACTTCAGCAAGGGATACTCGCCGCATCTGGTCCTCGCCGTCGATGGAGATACCGGCGGCGTCGTGAGTGCCGCGTGCAAGGGCGTCACCATTGACGCTGGCCACACGCGCGACTTTGGGCCCAAGGTCGTGGTGCTCCCCGAGGCCAAGGGGAAGCAGCCGCAGCTCAACAAGCCCATCGTGCTCTCTGCCGAGGGCAAAAAGGTCGAGCCGGAGCAGGAGAAGACGTTTTTACAAAAGTATGGACACAGTTCTGTCCCTCTGGTCTGCTTGGGGAATTTATGAGAAGAGATGCTAACTCGCTACAGATACTGGTGGATGATGGCCATTGCCGTCTTTATCGCGATGAGTGGAGGCGGAGGCGAAAAGTAGATAATAACTTAGATGTGTATGAATGTAACATTATCACAACAACAACTTGCTGTGTTTGATGCCAAAGCGGTCAATCGTTTCTGAGGGCACTGATCGAGCATAGCTCTCCTTGGGTAGCAGGATGATGATTGGTTGCGCGAGCGCGTAGACCTGACTGTCTGCAAACCCAAAGTGCAGATACACGATTACTCTTTCAAATCTTTCGACATGTCCACATTATATCTACTAACAGTTCAAGTTGAGAACCGTCGGCATCTGCATTTACTCGAATTGCTATGGCCTCATGCTGAAGCTGAGCTTCACTCCACGAGCATCACGTGATAGACCCACACCAATGTCATCGATTGCTATGCCGGATGCAGCCTAGCGGATGCTTCCTCCCACGAAACCACGGCGCTGGGGTGGCCACCGCTCCAAGCGGCCGTGCTTTTTCTGGTGCTCGCTCACAGTCCCTCCGCCTGCCTTCACTGGTTCATTCACTCACTTCACCAGCCACCAACACGCTTCACTTGAAAAACATCTTCTGCTCTGCAGCTTGTTCCTGCCATCTACACCTCACGGTCCACACTCCAAAACACGAAAGCCTTTTGCCACGCAAACTTGGCTTTCTCGAACGCCTTTCACTTTAGTGCCAAAGTACCCCAATCGACCGTTGCATCCGTCTAAGCAGCCATGTCTGGAGACGAAGCTACCCTGGCCAACAAGGCCGCCAACGACGAGCAGGTCGCTGAGACCAAGGGCAAGGGCAAGGCCATTGCCGAGGACGTTCCCGAGACCAGCAACGTGGAGGACGACGACGACGATGATGACGATGAGGAAGAGGACGAGGAGAATGAGGAGGTATGTCATTCGACTTTGCGTCTTCTCTTTTTTTCCTTACCACAGAACTCACGCTGACTTGGTACTTGCAGAATGTCGAAGCTGGTAATGACAATATGCGCTCTTCTTATGATTGGTGATTAGACAGATGACTAACCAAAGAGATAGCCGAAGAAGAGGATGGCATGGAAGAGATTGACCTCAACAACATCGTCGAGGGTGGCCGTCGCACTCGCGGTGCCAAGATTGACTTCGCCAAGGCCGCCGAGGAGAACCCTGCCGACGACGAGGACGAGGAGGACGATGATGACTTTGAGCCTCCCCAGGACACCGAGATGTCAGGCTAGACGCGCCCCATTACTTCCGGTCCCGCACCGGCCTTTGATCGATCGGGGCGTATCTTTTCCTGGAACCTAGCTTTTGCAAGATTCGCTTGACCCCAGGCCGATTGTCAAGACGATGCATTAGCTTAGCTTGCTTTCTGCTGCCGATAGATGATCGCTGCTAGGGGAAGCTCGTCGAGCATGGAGGCACAGAATTGAAAGGGTGAAGGCGTTGCGACTTGCTGTTCTAGCACCGCGTCTCTGTACATCGCCATGTGATCTCTGCCAGGCGGTTGACCCTGAATGTTTGGGGCACTTGGTTCACGGGGCTCGAGGGATGTATTTCTGGGAGACGAGGCCAAAAGAGAATCACGACAAAAATACACGAATTGATTTCAGTGCAATGTGATGTGTCCTCCTGAAGCTGTGCCGATGCATTGGCGACGAGACTTACGTGGTCGGGTAGGCGATAATACTGTGCATCTCATGTGCGTGTTTCGCCTTTCGAATTCTTTGACGGACCACAGGTGCCATTACCCTTTCTGTGCAACTGGATCACGCAGCCGCCGTACCGATGGACAAGGTATCGCGTGGAAGCAGGCTGAGCAGTCATCTTTTGAGCCGCCCGCGCTTGCTTGCGAAAGGGAGACTGCAGAGAAAGTGTTTCGGAGTCGCTGCTTTGGCGGCTAAAGCAGCGAATTGCAATTCGCCATCATTGAATGTCGAGCTGGTTTTGGTGCTGGTTTGCTCGGTGTCGATGGTGACGTCTCCTGCCGGCGCAATGCCGCAGTAATGACAGGTACTTGTGAGTACGTACCCCGGACACGCAATTGGCGCCTCATCCCGGCTCCGCCCAAACGGGGAAGAAAACAAACTGTCCCGTCCGCTCCAGAAATGCCCGCCTGCCATTAATTCGCTGGTTGGCCTGGCCCACTACTTCGTAGAGGAAGCACGGAATCCCTGGCTCGTGCATCCGCGCAGAACGCCCACTTTCTTTGACCCAGCGACAACACAGCCCAAGCCAGACAGCAACACAACATACTACAGCCCGGCGCCCGACATCCCCCAAGTAACATCCAACGGCAGCAAGCGGCAAGAAACGACGAGAAAAGGTGCCACCTAAGCCAGAAGAGGACTCCTGAACCAAGGGTACCGATTGATAGAGCGAGCGCAACCCTCCCAACACCCCCTGTGCAGCATCATAATCGGGGTTACTGGGCGCTGAAAACGAGGAGAAGAACAAGAAGAAGAAAGCAATCAGAGAAAAGGGTCCAACGGACTTTTTTGATTCTCTTTCCTTCATCGCCGCGATCGATCGAACTTTTGCGACGAACCGCGAAAGCAATACCTTGTTACGTCCCGAATCGAGCCGCTTGCCTCTGCGCCAGCCAGCACTACGACGTGTCCTCTTACTGGGCCCCGAGGCGCCTCTCTCTTTATCTGTCCTTCTCTCTCAGTCCCTCTGCGGAACGCCCCCCCGCGGAGACGAATCAGATATCAAACACCACAAACAGCCCGCCATGTCACAAAGGTGAGTTGGGCACCCACCGCCCGCCAGCATGTCTCTTCCTACCAACCCTTCGCCCCTATTTTCCTCCCCTATCCCCTGCACTACGAGAGTAAAGCAGAAGAGTCGGAAAGAAGCGTCGTCGTCGAGTTGAGGAATCAAAGAGCCCTTTGTCCTGGCAGTCCGTCGGCCCGTTCTTATTCTTCTTATTCTTCAGCGTCGTCTGACGCAGCAAGAAGGAGAAGAGACTCTGGTTACCCATCCCCTAGGGGGGTTTAATTCCGAAGAGACTGCGGACCGAGGAAAAGACGAGGGGTCACTATGGACGCGACGGCTGGGACGGCGACAGCGTCGGTGGGAACGGCGGTGGTCAAGCCGCGGCAGGACGGTCTTGTCAAGGATTGTGGGCTGACGACGGCCCGTCTCGGGCTCGGCAACAGATTCGGCGCCTCGTCGCTGCACCAGCGCGACTCGAGGAGCGCCCTGTTCGCGGGGTACACGGGAGGCGACCCGACGACGACGCGGCGCACCACGACGGCCAGCCCGGGCCTGGGCTACGGATACGGCTACGCCAACGGCGCCGGCGGTCACCACCAGCAGCAACATCAACAACAGCAGCCGCTCAACGAGAGGCCGGGGTTCCGACCGGCCACGCCCAATCGCAAGGGTCAGTATAGCGATGCGGTGCTCAACGAGCTCGAGAGCCAAAACGACGCACAGGTCGAGGGCATCCTCGGCAAGGTCAGGACACTCAAGGACGTGAGTCTCTTCCTCTTGTCCCTTATCAGGGCAGGGCTTCTTTCATCGACGCAACTTCAAAAAGATACCCAAAAAGGGGGAAATCGCATAGTAATGTCCGTGCAAAAGGCTAACTCGTCTCGCAGATGACGGTGGCCATTGGCGATGAGATCCGCGAATCGTCGGCGCTCGCCGAAAAGATGAACGACACGTTCGACTCGACCCGCCTGCGCCTGCGCGGCACCATGAACCGCATGCTCGTCATGGCCCAGCGCACCGGCGTCGGCTGGCGTGTCTGGCTCCTCTTCTTCGCCGCCGTCGCCCTCCTCTTCATCTACGTCTGGCTCTTCTGAGCCCCCGCAATCCCTCCTTGGACGCTTCGACGCAAATTATTGTAAAAAGTTTTCATCGAAGGAAAAGAGGACACCTTGTTACATACCTCGCTCCGAAAGCCGCTCGCCTCTGGAAAATTCACCAGGTCGGATCAAGCACTCCGCTCCAGCATTGTCAAACGTATAGATCTCCACCGTGGACGAGACATTTGGGCGATACTCTTTTCTTGATCGTTAAGCGCGACGCTGTCCTTTGTTACCTCTCTGACTTGATGAGCTCTCGCGTTTTATATCTCATATACACTCTCTCTCTTTACATCTCTCATATGCATCTTGGCAGGCGTTGGGATGGGCTGTCAGGGGCACTGTCTCCCTGTTCTTTAGGTTTCCATTCCTTCTTCCCTCTTTAATTCGGAAGAACAAGAGGGCGGAGGAGCAGCAACGTTTGTCGGGTGGGAAAAGCGCATGTCTAGGGGGACACAGGCCTGCCGGCGACGGAATTGGCATGTCACCATACCTTTTTTCTTGTATTAATGCAGCGGGTACGAATACGCCTTGCTCGGGCTATTCCATGATCTCTTTGATGTCTCTAACCTCTGCTGTGAAGTGTATGCGGTGTTCTGAATAGTACATCATGTCCTGGGTCATCGTGTTTCGCATGAAAGAAAAAGGGGGCCGGCCGGGGCGGTCTACAGCACGCGCAGAGACTTGTGTCGCTCATACATTGCGTCCCATCATCCGTACCGTGCCCGCCGGCTCTGCGCCGGACTGCTGTCCATGAAGCTGCTCTCGTCGTTGGATAGCAAATTACTCAAATCCATGCTGACGCGCGCGCTCGCCCGTCGCCCGGGCATCGTGGGGGACTGCGGCGGGCCAAGGGGCGCCGCCCTCGGCGCGAATCCGATGTCGTCGTCCGCAAAGGAATCTTCTCCCTCGCCGGCGCGGCTGCCGTCCTCGTCGTTGAAGCTTTCTTGGTCGAGCGCATCGCTATCGACGCCACCACCTCCTCTTCCTCCTCCGCTGCCGCCGTTGCTGCTGCTGCCGCTGCTGCTGTACTCCGCCTCGGAGTCGGTATGCTCGTAGCCACCGCTCTCGGCTTCGGGAATGTCGTCGTCCAGATCGCCGCCCATGTTGTCGAGCACCGAGCCGTCAGCAGCGCCGACAAAGTCGTCTTCGTCGAGCATGTGGCCCTGCTCCTGCTCTTGGAGCTCCTCCTCCTCTTCGCCGCCGTACATGTCTTGGCCGTGGAGACCTCCGCCGCCGGTGGCGCCGCGGACGAGGGCCTCGCGAAAGGCGTCGTCGGTCATGCGCATCCGGGCGGCGACGAGGTCATTCCTGCGCTCCTCGCGCAGCACCGATTCGTCCGCCTGCGTAACATCGGCATCTTGAACATCCTCATCCTCGTCTCCATCGTCGTCGTCGTCCTCATCGTCTTCGTCGGGGCTATCCATGCCGAATTGGTCATCGGCATCGGGAATCTCATCGTCGAGGTCCTGCGCGCCATCGAGCTGCACGTCGTCCATCATGCCGTCCTCGTCTTCGTCGTTGCCCGCGGCCTCGGCCTCGGCGAGCTCCTGGGCGAGCTGCTCGCGCCGCAGGGACTCCTGGTGCTCCTCCTGCTCGCGCTTCTCCTCGCGCATCTGGTGCAGCGTCTTGGGCACGCCGGGCGGCCTGAGCCAGCCGCTGCCAAAGTTTTGCACGTTGGCCCGCCGTCGGTGCATGTACTGCTCGTCCGTCGCCAGCCGCGCCAGGGCCGTCCGCTCCAGCACGTGGCCGCGCGACCGCGACGGGTGGTGGCCGGGGCTGTTGTTGTGGTTGCTTGCGCCGATGCCGCCGTTGGCATGCGAAGAATCGGCATTCTGCGCGTCGCGCGATGCGCCGGGGGGAAACGGCGTTCTCGAAGATGTGTACCATAAGGCGTGCGACTGCGGGCTCCCGTCGTCAGCGTCTGTTCAATACCACTTTGCGCGTGAGTCGTCAGAGACGATGTGGGCGACGTACGTCTCGCGGAGTGAAGTCGGGTAGTATGGCGAACATGACGGGCTATCTGGCCGCACAGTCGGGTGAGACGCGAGCCGTCGATGCGTCAAGAAGATGCGAGTGTGTAGAGAGCCTGGTCGTTGGCATGGTCGTTGATGAGCGATGTTGTCGCAAAAGCCGGTACGTACTTTGGGTGCTACAACCTCTGAACTGCGTCACCGAATGGCGCTTAACAGCCGCCTTGAGCGGTTCACTGAGAGGCTGTATCAGACTTTCAAAACACATAACTCCTATTTTGAATACGTATCAATACATTAACTTTCTCAATGGGAGAAATCATCGTCCGCACTTGCGCGCGCATCCTCGACGCCGTGATGCAATTACCAGCTGCAAGTCATAAATGCCTACCCTACATCCCGCCAAAATCGCCAGCACCTCAGATCAGCCAGATGTTGATATCTATGTGCCCTATCCATTACAGCGCTGTACGTAATTTTTCATATCATGACATCAATAGCCGATGCGGAGGATTTTAAGCTTGCATGCCTTCATTGATCACCGTCAGCAGCTTCAGCTTACTCGCAGGTTGCCTTTGTGCCATCGCGTCACTGCCTGCAGATGGCGGATGACGTTCTGTCGCTGTATGCTCCTCGTTGAAAGTACGTTTGCATGTACGGAGCACTCTAATTTCTTACCCTCATCGTAACTCCGCCATCACTTCCTTGTATCTAGAATGTAAATGCCCGAAAAGATCATAGTTCGCCATTCGTGGTGCGTCCGGGATTCCACTGGCACGCATGATGCGTGGACAAAGACGAGAGAGAGAAGCCGCCCCAATCAAGTCATTTGGTTTGCACATTGACTTGCATACTTTTATGAATACGCTCTGAGCTGTACATTGATCTTGTGCATTGTAGCTATGGATAACACATGTGTCTATGATCAAGACGATTGTGGACATTTGTTAGGACGCTGCCCTTTGTCGCTGTCGAGGAACGCCAAGGCTGCGTGTTCGTCGTGTCGGAATATCCCGGAAGCTCGGCCCCATCGGCGGACTGGGGTTCTCAAAGAATGTCGGTAAGCGCCCACAGCTTCCCTTGTCCGCCAATAATGATTGTCAAGTACAAAGAGAGTCTGCCGGAGTCGGGCTTTTCTCATCCCTGACGGCTGGAAGCTCGAGAATGGCTTCCATCCAGGTCATGACGGCATTCATCCTGGGGTCCTGCTGGATCAAGTCCTGTTGGATCAAAACTAGCGGTTGCAAAAGCGGCACGATAAAACGACGACCAAGCTGTGAGAATGACCAGCTAGAGTCACAGTGAATTATGGTTTCGTTGTCTGTCCTCTGCCTCTGATTCACCGGCCCATTGTCAAAACAGTAACAAAGCTCCTCAGCCATGGTCACGCTCTTCGGACCCGTTTCTCGAAGACCCCATAGCTTGCTCTTGGCATTGCTTCCCTCTGCTCCCAGCCGAAATGACCCGAAAGAGTCTCGCAGGCAGGCCACCGTCAGCTTTTGCTGCACCCTGGCTGGCCATGTTTCAAGCTCCACTTCTACATGTGTACGTTCTGTACATGGGGGAGGGAGGGGCAGCCGCGGGGCCGCCGACTTCGGCCAGCCCTGGGCCCCGTCTCCCGATCATCAGTTGGACCAACGTCGAGAAGGCTGCCCGGCCCCAGAAGTTGATAATCCAACCCTCGTCATTTGCTGCGCTGCGCGAGTCATTAGCACACTCCCGGCGTGCCGCCAGGTTTGTCGCCGAGAGGGCTTCGCTGGCGTTACATTTGCAGTGTTTCCTGTTGTCCATATCACGCATCTGCGCCCCAAGCAAACCATTGTATTCGACGTTCGTACAATACTGCGCAATAAGTCACCGTCTGGCTTGAGACATGTTACGGCAGACAGACAGGTGGATGGCTCTGACGAAAAACGCAGGTCACATCGTACAGTTGGTCGTAGGCAGAGTGAATGCAACGTATAACTTACGCATAGCGCCTCGTTCGTAGTGTACTGTAAAATACGGTCTCGACGAAGCGCCGCCCTCTACCGCTCTCAACCTCGTAGACCCATTCACATGTCGCGAGAAGCAACAATCCGACTCCGGAGGGCGACTATTGCATTGGAGATCCCCATCCAGGCAAAAGCCAGGATCTTATCGCTCCCGAGAAGGTCAACTCAGCTTACTCACTCGGGAAAGGCTCGACACCCTCGGAGACTCGAGACACCCAGTAAGACGCAGTTCAGGGACACAGTAAGGGATGGATTCCAACGGTCGCATGCATCCATTTGGGGAGGTAGGGTCGCATGGATTGCAAGGTGGCGTCGAGATCCAGCAAACGGGCCGGTCGTCATCTTGCTTGTCAGATAAGCATCTAGAGATGCGGCTAGCTTTCTTATTGGTCGGCGCTGTCAATTTCCTCGTGTCCACGATTTGACAAGAAGCAATGCCGAGGGCCGGACTCGATTCCCATCAAACTGACGACATGCAATGTTGCGTCGTTCCATCCGTGCCGTCCTCGCATCGTCCCATCCGGTCATCCATGTCGACAGCAGCGGCAAGGGTCGAGGTTGATCTTTTGCGTTTGCCGGCCGGGCCTGGCGTCATGGACAGTAATGTGAGAAAGTACGTCCTTCGATCCAGTGAATTCGAAGGTTGACAAGGAGGCGTCGCCGTGCGCCGAATCCCGGCTTGCCGGCGACCCCCGGGCTTACGCTGCAGGTCTCGTCAAGGGCACAGAAGGCCGTGAGCAGAGGGACGAGGCACGACTCATGCCATGGCTCAAGCTGGGCGCGCATGAGAGTGACTGGTTGCCTGCCGGTCAAGGCCAGAAGAGCCTGGCGTTTCACAAGCAACAAAGTCGTCGAGACCCTTGTTCACTACTAAGTAGCGAGGCCCGGCTAGACAGCCGCCAGCCCCCAGTCTAGGCTAGCTGCAGAATTGGGAGCTCAGGTTGTCGGGCTTTCTGGACCCCTGCCCACAGACGGACGACACTCGATTCTTGGGCGTGACGACAGGCAACAGGGATGATAGCGCGGGGTCTTATATCCGAAAGCTCGGCACCATGGGCGACGAACCGTCTTGCGTCGTTGGACTGGGGGCGACATCGGCCAAGATGATCATCTTTGGAAACCAGAGCATGGTGATTGGCGCGTCCCCAAAGAAGCTCGAGCCTTGAGCGTTTTGATGCTTGTCCACCTGCTCAGCCTAGGTAATTATTCATTAACTTAACGTTTCCCTTGTCCTCTGCAAGAGTGTTACACAGCGTCTTGGGCTGGCGACGTGCCGGCGGCCCGTGTGGGAGGGGGAACAGCCATGTCCCGTTTTCGGCCAGTCTTGATGCCTCTTTTTCCACGCGCGAACCAGTGTGGTCGCATACTGGCAGCATACTGGTGGACGACAATCTGCCGATACAGTACGTGCGACGGACGAAGTTGGCGACAGCATGGCGTATGTCTTGACTCGACCAGGCATCCGCAAGCTTGTAAGGCGGCGATCTAGCCGTAGTATTTCGCGGGTGCAGCATCAAGTCGTCTTGGTGCACTTGATCGTCACCGCCTGCTGGCCGAGCTCTGCTGTTGCATGTGGCGAGAGTTTTGTGAGGGTAATGAGAGGGTAATGAAGCAGTTTAATGGGGGTAATTGGATGCTTTTTAAGGGCGAGGCTATGGTAATCAGATCTGTCGGGCGATGCGCCTGAGATGCGCTACCGACCTGGCGCCTGCGGACCTGCAGACTGTCGTGAGATTCTGGGACGGCATAGACCTGGGCAGCGCGATGCCCAATGTCCTACCCAGGCTCGTGCAGCGTGGTGGCCATGTAAAAGGGCCCGAAGTAGGACGGGCGAGACATGCGTGCTTCGCAATGCGGCGCGAGTGAGAAGGCGGTGGGCGGTGATGGGCAGGGGACTGGCCAAAACGGTCGGACGATTCCAAGAGATGTGGTGCTGCGGCATCGGCGGGCTGAGACACAGCGACGCGCGCTGTCAAATAAGTTTAATCGGCTCAAGGGTTGTCGTAATGTATTGACATGTGCTTTTCGCTACTCTCCTTGGATTGCCATGTGCCGGTGCGTTAGTAAAGGAGGGGGGCCACTGGACCAATTGCTCTCGGTCGAGCATCATCATGTAGGTGATCACCACGGTCATCAGTGTGGAGGGTGGCGGATGGCTGCGAATGAAAAAGTAAAGGTGAATGAAGACTGAAGATTGATGAATGGCCATGATCAAATGGGTCCAGTCTTGCGATAGGGTTTCTACCCCACCTTCCTCGCTTTTGTAGGGAGACACCCAGGGGGGCAGCCTCAATGGCTTTTGCTTCGAACACTTCGGCACGAATACTGTATGCAGTGCGTGGAAAGCACCGAAAAACACACTGCGCTGCATCGTAACAAGCTGCACAATAATAAGAAAAAGCGCCCTACCGATATACCGACCGAGTCTCGGTTGTTGGGGCTTGGCAGTGAAGCTAGCTAGGATTCGGGTGTTGACTCGAGAGAGAGGAACACAAAAGTGGATTGACCGGAGGGGCTCGGATTGGACCGAAAAGGTCCACAGAGAGAGGGTGTGCGGTGTGTTGCCTACCGTACCTGCTATTCTCCCCCATGTCTCGAGACGAGAAGAGGGTCCTGACTGGGGATGGGGGATTGGGAAAGCATTCGGCTGGCATGGCATAGCATGGATGTCCATGGGGAGAGAAGACGGACGAGGGAGAAGGAGGTAGGAGGAGGGGGGGCGAGGCCGGAGGGACCCTCTTTCTCTCTACTCACGCCTCTCTGCTCGCTTCTACTGTACAGCTCACAACTTGATACATAAAAGGCGACACTCTTCGCCTCCACCATCCTTTCTGCCCCCTTCTTGCCTTTTCCCTCCTTTGGACTTTTTGCTCTCTTGCTCCTCTGTGTCCTGTTGCGAGCTGGCCTGCCTCCCCAATACCTGTATAGGATTCAAGACGCGTCCAACACCAAACCAACTGGTAAGTCATGACTGCACATGTTGAATACTGTATGGGCGATGTTTTTCTCTTGCGTTTGGAAGCATGAAAATGTGCTTGTGAGATGATATTCAAGGCGACTCGAAATGGGACCAAGATGCGAGTTTTACTGGTCATCGATGCGCCAATGCGACCGGGAAAACGAGCGAGAAAGTGATCGAGACACGACAGAAAATCCGAATAGGCCGGTCAAAAAAGGAACAAAAAACCAAAAACGACCAAAATCGATGCGGCAGTCGGCTCAGAGCGCAGCAAAAGGACGGCTTTTCTTCTCCCCATAGCCAGAAAAAGAAGAAGTTTGGGCGTATTGCTCGGTTTGGCCCCTGCTGGAACAATGGCTCTCCGTCCCAAAGCCCTGTTTGGAGCAGCGACTAGTATGGCAGTCGGCCTTGCGGCTATTGGCTGCGGCTCAGATGCACTCGCGGCCGTGCCCTGCAGCAATCCCGTGGCATTACCAGATGCGAACAGGGCGCTGCACAAGGAGTCGCTCCTATTCGACGACGACGGGGGAAAGAAAGAGTGCATGCGCTCTTCCGCGAGTCCGGAACGAGCAAAAGAGGCACGAAAGACGAACCCCAAAAAGAGAACGACATCGTCACCTTAGCCAACGTGCGACGCCCAAGAAAAAAGAAGACGACCGAAAATGACTCGAGTGGCGCGTCGGGAAAAACCGCTTTCAATCTGTGCGCACGCAATGGATCTCCAATCTTCAACAGCAACAGCTCGTTGGGTCAGGCCATAATGCGGGCGACCCATCTAGTGGTCATCAAATTTGTGCGCACTCTTAGTGGTCGCGATAGGCCAATACTTTCATCAAGGGGTCCAGAAAAATTTATGCAGAGGCCACCACCAAACCCAAATGCCGGCGGCACATGCAGCGAGCGACATGGGACTTCCCCGCCAAATGCCCGCTCAGTTGACGGAATGGGATGCGGCGCTGAAGATGGCCTCTTGTTGCTTCAATTGCCCCGCTCGAAACCAACGCCCTACGTCTCGTCTTTTCCGGCTGCAGCGACATACCTAGACTTCAAGAAGGTCTGGTCATGTCTGCTACCGGCTGTGCCTAGTGCCGCCACTTTGAGTTGCCGACAGCAACAATAGTGGACCGTCCAAGTCACTAGCAGCAGCCCGAGTCGTCTCGCTCGCCTTCTTGTCGCCGCCCGGACCAAAGGCCTATTTTTCATTTCGCCATCCTCTCTGTCTCGAGACCTTTTTTTCTCCATTTTCGCCGTCTTGCTATTGTGACAAGAACCTCGGTTCCGTTTGAATTTCAACAAGCTAACTATAGATCTCTTCCTCCCTCACACAGACACATCTGTTCCAGAGCAGCCTCCGGCGCTGCTCTCACCCCCGTTTCGAAACAACGACAGTCGCGGACGACCTCGCCCTCTTCAGCGTCCCTGAACATATTCCGCTGTCTCTCCTTCGTCGAACCGGAATTTATTGTCAGACGCGAATCCTCGCCTAGCATGGGCCTGTTCGAGGATTTTGACGACCGACAAAACTCGATTGACGCGGAAAAGCAGCAATACCAACCCTATGAGTACCAGACGGAGAACAATGACTCGTGGGCGGGAGCCCTGCCCGTGAAGCAGGGTCTCTATGATCCTTCCTACGAAAAAGATGCCTGCGGTGTAGGCTTTGCTTGGTCAGTGTTGTGCGCATCCTAAACGAGACTCGACTAACACGCACGCAGCCACATCAAGGGCAAGGCTAGTCATAAAATCGTCAGCGATGCGCGCAACCTTTTGTGCAACATGACCCATCGGGGTGCCGTCGGCTCTGATGCGCGAGATGGTGACGGTGCCGGTGTCATGACCTCCATCCCTCACTGGTTCTTCGTCAAGAACTTTGAGCGGGAGCAGAACATCAAGTTGCCACCCCTCGGCCAGTATGCCGTGGGAAACCTCTTCTTCAAGCCTGACGAGGAGACCGTCCAGGAGTCGCAACGGCAGTTGGAAGATATTGCCGAGTCCCTGGGCTTGAGAGTCCTGGGCTGGCGACGGCCGCCCGTCGACTCGACCCTCTTAGGTCCCGCGGCAAAGTCTCGCGAGCCCACCATTGCTCAGCCCTTTGTCGTCCTCGCTTCTGCCTACGGCCCCGGCAACGAGCCGGAGATGATTGACGAGGAAAAGTTTGACGAGCGATTCTTTGAGCGCCAGCTCTACGTACTGCGGAAGCGTGCCACGCAGACCATTGGCCTCAAGAACTGGTTTTACCTCTGCTCGCTTTCCAACAAGAACATTGTCTACAAGGGTCAGCTTGCTCCTGTGCAGGTTTATTCCTACTACCACGATCTAGTCAATGCCGATTACCAGGCACACTTTGCACTGGTGCACTCCCGGTTTTCCACAAACACGTTCCCTTCGTGGGATCGCGCTCAACCGCTGCGCTGGGCCGCCCACAATGGTGAAATCAACACTTTGCGTGGAAATAAAAATTGGATGCGGGCACGCGAGGGTGTCATGCACTCAGATATCTTCAAGGACGAGCTCGAAATGATGTATCCCATTGTCGAAGATGGCGGCTCCGATTCGGCCGCTTTTGATAACGTTCTCGAGCTTCTGACCATCAACGGCGTCTTGTCCCTTCCCGAGGCTGTGATGCTCATGGTTCCGGAGGCGTGGCAGGGCAACGAGGACATGGACCCCAAAAAGGCTGCCTTTTACGAATGGGCCGCGTGTCAGATGGAGCCTTGGGACGGTCCCGCCCTCTTCACCTTTGCAGACGGGCGATTCTGTGGTGCCAACCTTGATCGCAATGGTCTGCGACCCTGTCGATTCTATGTCATGGACGATGACCGCATCATCTGCGCGTCTGAGGTCGGCACGATTCCCGTTGAGCCTGAGACGGTTGTCCAAAAGGGTAGGCTTTACCCCGGTCGTATGCTGCTGGTCGACACCAAGGCCGGTCGCATCATCGATGACAAGGAACTCAAAGACGCAGTGTCCAGCCGCCATGACTTCCGCGCATGGCTGGACAGCGAGCTCATCACCATGCCCAAGGTTCTCGAGACGCTCGAGTCATCTATGGACCTCACTGCCAAGCCCGACACGACCCTTCTCCAGGAGGACCCTCTCCTGCTCTCCTTTGGTTACACCCACGAGCAGGTCAGCTTGCTGCTCGGGCCCATGGCCGCAGACGAGAAGGAGGCGCTGGGATCCATGGGTAACGACGCTCCCCTGGCGTGTTTGACACCTGCACCTCGTCTGCTCTACGAATACTTCCGGCAGCTGTTCGCGCAGGTCACGAAACCCACCCATCGACCCGATCCGTGAATCTATTGTCATGTCTTTGGAGTGCTACGTCGGTCCTCAAGGCAACCTGTTGGAGATGGACCCGTCGCAGTGCGGCCGCCTCATGCTGCCAAGCCCCATCCTGTCCATTCCCGAGTTTAATGCCGTCGTCAACATGTCCTCGCTCTACCCTGAGTGGACCGTTAAGACGATCGACTTGACCTTCCCCAAGTCTCAGGGCGTCCAGGGATACCTTGACCACCTCGACGAGATCTGCAACGAAGCCACGGCTGCGATTGAGGCCCGCGACCGCATTATCGTGCTCTCGGATCGCAATACCTCTGCCGACCGCATCGCCGTCTCGGCCGTTCTGGCATCCGGCATGGTCCACCACCACTTGGTCAGTAACAAGTGGCGTTCCATGGCCGCTCTCGTCGTCGAGACTGCCGAGGCCCGCGAGGTCCACCACATGTGTGTGCTTCTGGGTTATGGTGCTGATGCCGTGAACCCGTATCTCGCAATGGAGTGCATCCTGAAGCTCAACCGAGAGGGCTTGATCAAGAAGAAGCTCACCGATGACGCTCTGATTCGCAACTATAAGCACTCGTGCGATGGTGGCATTCTCAAGGTCATGAGCAAGATGGGCATTTCGACCCTTGCTTCGTACAAGGGTGCTCAGATCTTCGAGGCTCTTGGTCTTGATGAGGAGGTTGTTGACCGATGCTTTAGGGGCACGGCCTCTCGTATCCAGGGTATGACCTTTGATCTCATCGCCGAGGATGCATTCCGATTCCACGAGCGTGGTTTCCCGTCTCGATACACTGTCGGACCCAAGGGCCTGCCAGAGTCTGGCGAGTACCATTGGCGCGACGGTGGCGAAGCCCACGTCAACGACCCGACCTCGATCGCCAACATTCAGGATGCTGTGCGGACGAAGAACGACAAGTCGTATGAGGCATATTCCAAATCCGAATACGAGCAGATCAAAAATTGCACCCTGCGCGGTCTCTTGGACTTCAAGTTCGACGACTGCAAGCCCGTTCCCATCGATCAAGTCGAGCCCTGGACCGAAATTGTCCGACGTTTCTGCACGGGCGCCATGTCCTATGGCTCAATCTCAATGGAGTCCCATTCGACTCTGGCCGTTGCCATGAACAGGCTAGGCGGCAAATCAAACACGGGTGAAGGTGGCGAGGATCCTGAACGCTCGGAGCGCATGCCCAACGGAGACACCATGCGATCTGCCATCAAGCAAGTTGCCTCGGGCCGCTTTGGCGTCACATCTGCCTACCTCGCCGACTCGGACGAGCTTCAGATCAAGATGGCCCAGGGCGCTAAGCCTGGCGAAGGCGGTGAGCTTCCGGGCCACAAAGTTTCCAAGTCCATTGCGCGAACTCGCCACTCGACGCCCGGCGTCGGTCTGATCTCGCCCCCTCCTCATCACGACATCTACTCGATTGAGGATCTTAAGCAGCTTATCTATGACTTGAAATGTTCCAGTCCACGATCGCGCGTTTCGGTCAAGCTTGTCTCTGAAGTCGGTGTTGGCATCGTCGCTTCTGGTGTCGCCAAGGCCAAGGCCGATCACATCCTCATCTCGGGCCACGATGGCGGCACCGGTGCCTCTCGATGGACCGGAATCAAGTATGCCGGTCTCCCTTGGGAACTTGGTCTTGCCGAGACTCATCAGACGCTGGTACTCAACGACTTGCGTGGTCGAGTCGTCGTCCAAACCGACGGGCAGCTCAAGACCGGTCGAGACATCGCCATCGCTTGTCTTCTTGGAGCCGAGGAGTGGGGTTTTGCGACGGCGCCCCTCATCGCCATGGGCTGTATCTTCATGCGCAAGTGCCACTTGAACACCTGCCCTGTGGGTATCGCTACGCAAGATCCTGAGCTTCGGGCGAAGTTCCAGGGCACACCGGAGCACGTCATCAACTTCTTCTACTACGTGGCTAATGAGCTCCGTGCCATCATGGCCCAGCTCGGCTTCCGGACCATCAACGAAATGGTCGGACACGTCGAGGTACTCAAGGTTCGGGACGATCTCAGGACCAAGAAAACCGCCAATATCGACCTGTCCCTGCTCCTCACTCCTGCTCACAAGCTGCGCCCGGGTGTTGCGACCTTCAACGTTCGCAAGCAAGACCATAAGCTTTACGTCCGACTCGACAACAAGCTCATCTCGGAGGCCGAGCTAACGCTGGACAAGGGCCTGCCATCCCGCATCGAGTGTGACATTATCAACACCGATCGAGCCATGGGCACGTCTCTCTCCTACCAGATCTCAAAACGCTATGGCGAGGCAGGTCTTCCCCTGGACACCGTTCACGTCAATATCAAGGGGTCGGCTGGTCAATCGTTCGGTGCCTTCTTGGCGCCTGGCGTCACCCTTGAACTGGAAGGTGATGCCAACGATTACGTCGGCAAGGGCCTGTCCGGTGGACGCCTGATTGTCTATCCGCCACGCTCTGCCGTCTTCAAGGCTGAGGAGAACATTCTCATCGGAAACACTTGCCTGTACGGCGCGACGAGCGGCACTTGCTTCTTCCGAGGTGTCGCAGCCGAGCGTTTCGCCGTCCGCAACTCAGGTGCTGTCGCCGTTGTGGAGGGTTTGGGTGACCACGGCTGCGAATACATGACTGGCGGACGTGTTGTGGTTCTTGGCGGTACCGGTCGCAACTTTGCGGCTGGTATGTCTGGTGGCATTGCCTACGTCCTCGATGTTCACCGTGACTTCCACGAGAAGCTTAATACTGAGATGGTGGAAGCCGGACCTCTCGAGGACCCGACTGAGATTGCCTATCTCCGCGGTCTGATTGAGGATCATCACCACTACACTGGATCTGAGCTTGCTGCCCGCATCTTGGTCGACTTCAACCGTGCTCTCCCTCGCTTCGTCAAGGTTCTCCCTGTTGACTACAAGCGTGTGCTTGAAGAGGAGGCTGCCAAGGCTGCCGCCGCCAAGCGGACCGAGTATAACCTGCCCGTTGTCTCCAGCTCCAAGCCCAAGCACGAGGACAAGGCTGCCAAATTGCAGGACATGGAAGAGGCTGTTGGTGACAAGGCCGCAGACAAGAAGCGAGCTCTTGTTCTGGACAAGACGCGTGGCTTCAAAAAGTACGCACGTCGCTCCGAAAAGTACCGCCCCGTCAACACTCGTGTCAAGGACTGGGCTGAGCTCAGCTCTCGTCTCGACGAAGACGAGCTCAAGTACCAGTCTGCCCGCTGCATGGACTGCGGTGTGCCATTCTGTCAATCCGAGACCGGTTGCCCCATTTCCAACATCATTCCCAAGTGGAACGAGCTTGTTTTCCAAAACCAGTGGAAGGATGCCCTCAACCGTCTGCTCATGACCAACAACTTCCCCGAGTTTACTGGCCGTGTCTGTCCTGCTCCTTGCGAGGGTGCTTGTGTTCTCGGCATCAACGAGGACCCCGTCGGCATCAAGTCTATCGAGTGCGCCATCATTGACCGTGGTTTCGAGATGGGCTGGATGGTCCCTCAGCCTCCCAAGGTTCGAACTGGCAAGAAGATTGCCATTATCGGCTCTGGCCCCGCTGGTCTTGCTTGCGCTGATCAGCTCAACCGAGCTGGCCACAATGTCACCGTTTATGAGCGCGCCGACCGCCTGGGTGGTCTGCTCATGTACGGCATTCCCAACATGAAGCTCGACAAGCGCATCGTTAAGCGACGTACCGACTTCATGGCCGCCGAGGGTATCAACTTTGTGACTGGGGTCGCCATTGGCGAGGAGGGCCAAATGGGCCTTAAGGAACTTCGAAGCAGCAACGACGCTGTGGTCATCGCCACCGGCGCCACCGTCGCCCGTGACTTGCCCATCAAGGGTCGCGAGTTGGAGGGCATTCACTTTGCCATGGAGTTCCTTCACAAGAACACCAAGTCGCTCCTCGACTCTGAGCTAGCGGACAACAGCTACATTACGGCCAAGGACAAGCACGTTGTCGTTATTGGCGGTGGTGACACTGGCAACGACTGCATCGGTACCTCGGTCCGCCACGGCGCAAAGTCCGTGACCAACTTTGAGCTGCTTCCTCAGCCCCCGCCGGAGCGTGCCAACGACAACCCCTGGCCCCAGTGGCCCCGTATCTACCGTGTCGATTACGGCCACACCGAGGTGCGCCAGCACACGGGCAAGGACCCGCGTGAGTACTGCATCATGTCGGAGGGCTTCGTCGATGATGGCAACGGCAAGGTCAAGGGCATCAACACTATTCGTGTCGAGTGGACCAAGTCCCCCAGCGGCGGCTGGGACATGAAGAAGGTTGATGGCTCTCAGCAGTTCTTCCCGGCTGACCTGGTCCTTCTGGCCATGGGTTTCCTCGGACCAGAGGCGCGCGTCCTCGGCGACGACATTGAGAAGGATGCTCGCAAGAACGTCAAGACCCCTCCTGGCAAGTACTGCACCAACCTGGACGGTGTTTTTGCTGCGGGTGATGCCCGCCGCGGACAGTCTCTGATTGTTTGGTAAGCCACGTATCCATCTCCAAACCGCTACTTTTGCTAATTCTTCTCAGGGGCATCAACGAAGGACGCATGGCCGCTCGCGAGGTGGACCTGTACCTTGAAAACTGCACCAACCTCCCCGTGACTGGCGGAATCGTCAAGCGCACGGCGCAAGAGATTCTTGGCAGGCGCTCTTGATTCAGTAGACTCGAGTCGACTCGAACGGTTCAACCTTTTCTGCTGGGTTTGATTGACTTGATTGCTTTGTTTGGATAAGCAAAGTCCGATTGTCCCGACTATTACATGCACGCCTCATGATGACGCAAAGCCGAGGCGTTTTCCAAGATACTCTTTTTTTATGTCTTTTTCACTGTTTACATGAATCTGCGATGGGAATGCAAGAGAATAAAATGGAATGGGCAAGGCGGTTCGGCCAAAGATACCAGCAAGGACATGTTTTCTAGCACGGTTTGGAGGGAGATGAAGGGGACGGCGGGGAGAATCGGATTGCCTGTTTGATCTTTTGTTCCATACCATTGCAGCGTGTGTGCGTGTGTGTGTGCTTATAGGGTGCTGTTGTTTTCTTCTTATTTCTTAGGTTGATGACTTATTGGAAGATTGTGTATAGATAGACAGCTTTGAACGGTCTTCAGTTTGGTAACGATAGTCTTGGTCAATGTACACAGACTCACTTCCGTCTCTTCTCCGGTGCCTCTGTAGAAAAGCACAGCCAAAGCGAAGAGAAGAGGAATCGGTCTAATCGAAAACGTAGGATTGCTACCAACTGTGGGGGTGTGTGGTTCGTTCTGGTAAAGTGAGGGCTCGTCGATGAATCCGAGGCCGCCGATGCGGCGCGGTGTTGTGCCACGGCGAAAAAGGAACGCGGAGGATTTGCCGGCTCGAGAATGTTGATGCTAATGGACGTATTCGCTGTTGTGCTTGATGCCGGCGAGCTTGGCAATTGCCTCTTGCTTGCCTCGTCTCCGGTTTCAGACAAGCTGGAATCATCTCTGCTGTATAATCAAGGCATGGGTGCTGTATGACGGGCCATGAGCGAAGTGCTGTTGTGATTTTTGAGAGCCGAAACAAAAAGATGAGGTCGGTATCTGCAAAATAGTGTCATCCACACGGTGTGGTGAAGAAGATCAAGACGGGGATTTGAAACGCTGAAGACGGCGAGTTGGTTCGGATCAAAGGACGGAGATGGCTGGTATTCGATGAATTGGCGTCCTTGTCGATGCTTTGGCTTCAAGTATAGACTGCGAGACGGTTTGCTCTATAGTGAGCTGCGTGCTGGAAGATGTCTGTGTGATTATTGAGGATTTGGATGCCTCGACAGACCAAGCCCCTTGGCGAGTATTTATCCTCGATATTCCACCTCAGCGGTACTGTGCCGATGGAGTTATAGATGTGATCGGGAAAGTCCAGGGAACATCAAAACTCCTAAGCAGGGCAGAGCTGGAAGGCTATTGTGTATTAGGCCTCCAGGATTCAGGGGAAAATGATGAAAGCGTAACCTTAATGGCGAGTGAGGGCTTCTGGCCAATATCAAAGATTTCTGGATCCTGTCAATCAATGTAGGCCGAGCCCGACGAGCGAGCTGCTGTGTTTCCCTTGGCGTCTCTGCCCTGGGTCAATGGTGGCATCAAGGCGCAATAAGTTGGGCTTGCTGATGAAGGGAACTGGGGTTCCCGCGTTCCTTGGAAGAGAAGTCACGTAGCGAAGTTGACTGGTCTGTGAACGGTTTGCGCCCAATCAACCACTGGAAGCGCAAGCGAAGCAGAGACCGGGTCATAAGCTTCTACCAAGGAGGCAGGTGCTTCTTGAACAACGGCATGAACAGCCAAGGGGCGAGAAGGCCAAGTATGCCAACTGTTATGGGGTGTCCTGCCATACTGCGACTGCACGAGGTCCCTGTTACGTCGAGATGCCGCAACTGTAGGTGTCGCACGGGTGGCGGACCTGCCGCTTGTCGGGACACCTCATCCGTCTAGGAATTTGATCTCGGCCTGAGGTGAGGGGAATAAGTTCGTTCTGGTAAAGTGAGGGCTCGTCGGAGAACCCGCGTCGACCTCTTCTGCACTTCGAAGTCGAAGATTCTCTGAGACCAAGCCTTTGAACTCAGCATCATCGCCCGTACCCTTCTACGCCATGTGGCAAATTGGTGTGCCGCTTCGTCATGAGCGACAAGAGGCCGGATAACGTAAAGTCTCTATGAGTGTCGAGATGCTTGTTGGCTCGTCGTGTAGTGTCCAAGCTGCCGTCAGTGCCATGACGACGACCGCAAAGACAACGCGTGAGCCGTCTGAACTACCGCGCTCGTAATTGGTACAGTTGGTGCAGTCTGAGCGCGTTGGTTCCTTGACTGAAGTCTGTTCTGACGCGACTCCCAGCGGGGGGCCCTCATTTGTGGGCGAAGTGTGGTGGTCTGGTAAAAGGCCACAGAGATCGAGAGCCAAAGCGCAGCGCCTTGTCGGAAGAGCAGCTGTGCGATAGCTTCGTGAAATCAAAGCCTCCTGGTATAATGATGATGGCTCCAGCTTATAAGACCTGTCCAATGTAGGTCACGATTGCCCAGGCCCGTTTCTTTGTAGCTTGGGACTCGAGGGCATTCCAGATTTCAAAGCACTCGATGCTTCTGGCGATGGAACCAGTCGACTCAGAGCATCTAACTGGCTGCGGCATGCAAGTGTGCTCTGAGCCAACTCTCACTGGGCAAGAAAGGTCCCTTGAGGACGGCCGCTAAAGTATCTGGTCTGAAGCAATGTTAATCCACTGGAATCATTGTGCATAAAGAAAGAGCACTGACTGTAACCGTATGAAGCTGTTACGGGGCCTTCTTCCGGGTCATGTTGGCCTATTCTTTAGACTGCTCTTTGCGACCCGGACCTCTGTACATTCGTAACGTTTGGGGGGATACGCCGACAAGTTTTGAGTTGGGGCTGTGTTATCCCGTTCCATGGACTTTCCTCCTAGAAGAAGGATTGGTCAAGGCCCGGTCGGTCCTCAACCACTGATGTCTCCATCGCGAGATGGCTGCCATGAGCTGTAGAAAACGGCATCTCCATATTTCCTCGATCTCGGTCCGGCAACCATCTGTGGGTGCAGTAGGTTAGCTCTTGATCAAGGAAAAAAAAAGACAGTATGGATAGCTATGGGGCGAAAGGATGGGTACTTGCTTTGCTGCGTCCTTGACCTCAGCGGCGATGATTGGCGAAATGCCTCGCCGTGGTGCCGGTATGATGCCAAGTGTCGAGCTGACTGGCTTTACGAGGTTGTCGTGGAGCCGGTTCCGTCGGGGCCGAGTTCACCAACATCGATGATGCCTGGCTTGGTGGGTTCGACGGGGCTTGTCATCTCATCTAACTGGATGAGTATCTGTGCCCCGTGAGTGAACGAGCATGATGCTTAGGAGATGAAGAATGGACGGATGATGAGGGATGGACGATGAGTCTTTATTCGGGAAGCGCCAAACGGGCGGTGATTCACTGTTGATGGGAGGCACGTGCCATGGGACATCAAGACAGAAGTGCATGCTTTTTTCGAATACCCGAAACGTGAAGGGCGCAGTGAATCATTCAAGAAAACTGGTGTCAGGGGCAATCCGGCCGAAGACTAGGTTTGAACCGGCATCGATAAGAGATCCAAGAACAGGGGTGAGTTGCTCCGTATCTGCTGGATGAGCTGCGTATGTGGAGATATGCAAACCATGAGGTAGCCTTGTGGGAGAAGCTCGTTTGCTCCATGAATGCCTGATAAGTAGTCTCAACAACGATTTCTTATGACTATTGCCTGATCTGCATTCTTGTTTGCTAGACGGGGTGAGTGATTCCGGTTGGATAAATATTGATGTTACGAAGTAATTACAAATTGGCTAGTCGCGTAACCACTTACGTAGTTTTGCTTGAAACTACAGCATGAGCAATGGCGGTTCGGGGCTTCAGAGGCCAGGCTGCTGATATTTGAACCAAGTTAGAAAGGACTTAACTGCTCAGGACTCAAGCTGTTCACTTGACCGGTGCTTCGATTGGTTGATCCGACCAGTCAGACTTTTATAGACTGCTGTCGCGATCGTCAGATCATGTCTTAATAAAGTCCCTATAAGCCCGTTTGATAGGGGACATGCTGTAGTTTGCCGTTTTGCATGTTCCTTTTGAGAGCTGTTGGACAAGTCTTGGTTGTTGGCCGAGTTTCGAGCTAACTCGGCCAACGGTCAAAGATAAATGGCCCCACCAACCCCGCAATCGGATCTGCAACCAGCCACAAGCGCCACGATTGGAGCAAAGGTCGGACCGAACCGGCGTACGAAGAGAGAGAAATCGCGGGCAGCTTCCGGTGCCGAAAAGAGTGACAAGCGCAAAGTACCTCTAGCGCAACCACCAAAGTTGCATCACATGTGGAGGCCGATCAAGTCTCTCCAATCTCGTCCGAGTCGTCTCCCCCACTGTGCTCAGTGCCATGAACTCGACATTCAGCTGCTAGCCGAGGGACCCTACTCGGACATTCATCCATCGATCAGTTCATTCAGTATCTCAACAATCACTGCTGCACATCACCCGTCCACTCTTTGGCCGCCCTCGCGACGATGCGATTCGGCAAGACGCTGCGCGAGGCAGTCTACGAACCATGGAAGGACAAATATATTGACTACGGAAAGCTCAAGGGCCTGTTACACGAGGACAAGGTCGACGATGAAGGCGCCGTGGCCTGGACCGAGGAGGACGAGAACCGCTTTTGCGACGAGATCTTCAACGTCCAGCTGGAAAAGGTTGCTCGCTTTCAGCAAGAGCGCGTCGATGCCCTGAAGCAGCGCGTTGACACTGCCTTTGACCAGCTCAAGGAGCTCGCTCCGGCCGATGGCGAGCAGCCTGACCAGTCCGCCAACACGCGCTTGCGGGAGTTGGAGAAGGAGCTCGACGAGATCACCAACGAGGTCAAGGAGCTCAAGAAGTACAGCAACATCAACTACACGGGCTTCCTCAAGATTGTCAAGAAGCATGATCGCAAGCGTGGCGATCGCTACAAGGTCCGACCCATGATGCAGCTCAGTCTGGCGCAGCGACCCTTCAACTCGGAGCAGGGCTACTCTCCATTGCTCAATAAGCTGTCCATCATGTACTTTGCCATCAGACAGCAGCTAGAGGGCGGCGACCAGGCGCCTCTTGACCTCGAGAGCCAAGGCGAGACACACAATGGGGAGCGATATACGGCGCACAAGTGTAGGTGTCACCACTGTCATCCAATTGGGCTTGTACTAATCGTTCATAGTCTGGGTGCATCCCGAAAACCTCCTCGAAGTCAAGACCTTGATCCTCCGCCGACTTCCCGCCCTCGTCTATAGCGAACAGTCAGCCAAGGAGCTCGACGGCAGCGACTCTCCAGCTATTACATCTTTATACTTTGACAATAAAAAGTTTGAAATCTACTCGGACAAGGTCGATCGTCAATCCGAAGCGTCGTCCCTCCGACTCAGATGGTACGGTCATCTGAGCAGCCGACCCGATATATTCTTTGAGCAAAAGACGGCCGACGCCAAAGGAAACAGTCAAGAGTACAAGTTTACGATCAAGGACAAGTGGATCAAGCCCTTCCTCGACGGCGAGAGCTCGATGGAAAAACACGTGCAAAAGATGGAGCGACAGGGTGTGCCGGCAGAGCAGATTGAGAGCTACAAGGAGACGGTGGCAAAGATACAGGCTTTTGTGCGCCAAAAGAAGCTATCGCCAGTACTCAGAGCCAACTATGTCCGAACAGCCTTTCAAAAGCCGACTGACGATCGCGTTCGCATATCCATCGACACCGACCTAGCCTTTATTCGCGAGGATACTCTTGACGCGGACCGCCCGTGCCGCGATCCCAATGACTGGCACCGACTGGATATTGATGATAGCAACATGTCTTATCCATTCAGAAACATCAACAAGAGCGAAGTATCCAAGTTTCCTTACGCCGTGCTGGAGATTAAGCTCAAGGAGGACGGCAACCGCAAACGCCCCTCCTGGGTTGAAGACCTAATGGCATCACATCTGGTTCATCCGACGCCACGGTTCTCCAAATTTGTTCACGGTGTAGCTTCTCTCTTTGAAGATTACGTTAATAGCTTGCCATTCTGGCTTAGCGACCTGGAAACAGATATTCGAAAAGATCCTCAGAGAGCGTTCGAAGAAGAGGAGCAGCGTCGGGCACAACGAGCAGACGATGTCAACGCTGTCGGCAGTCTGATAGGGGGCACCAAGACAAGCTCATACAAGGCCGCTCAGAGCTCACCTGTTGGACGCTCGTACCTCGCCGATCGAATGGCCGCTGACGCCAAAGCCTCAATGTCGCGCTCGATAAGCATGCGCGTGGCAAACGAGGAAGAAGGCGAGTCAAGCGCCAGCCAACAACAGCGACATCACCAAACGACCGACAGCAGCGGATACGGCACCTTGTCCTCTGTCCTGCCTACGCTGTCCCTATCCAAATACGCCCGGGCCAAGCGAGCTCAAAAGGCTCAGCTTCCAGAAGGTGTGGTGGAGCCGACGCAATGGATCAAGAACATGGGCGAGCTCAAGATTGAGCCCAAGGTGTGGCTGGCCAACGAGAGGACCTTTCTCAAGTGGCAGCACATTTGCATCCTCCAAGGCAGCTTAGCCATTGGGCTGTACACGGCAGCGGGCGACGACGCCATGGCCCAGGTCATGGGGATCTTGTACATTGCGATTGCGGCCTTTGCAGGCGTCTGGGGCTACTCGATCCTCCAGGTGCGGCGGAGCATGATTGTGGAGAGGAGCGGCAAGGACTTTGACAACATGCTCGGGCCAATTGTCATAAGCATCTCGCTCATGGCCGCGCTTATAATCAATTTCGTCTTTGAGGTAAGTCGTGCAACCCCGTTTTGCGAGGATCTTGGGCTGATCTTTGGTGGGAATAGTATCGAAAGGCATTTCCAAAGATGGGCGATGGTGGGCGAAATGCAACCATGACGGACGAGCTGTAGGAGGTTTGAAAAGGGAGGATCAGTGGGTAAGGCATGTGATACCATGGGCGTTCTCGGCATGAGAGAGACGCATTGAAGCGACATTGAACGGCCGTTTACCTCTTTTCTGTAGTCATAATTGGAAGAAGACTTGTTTCTTGAATAGAGCCTGCAAGCGGCCACAAAACTGTTAGAGTTTATTCTCCTTTTTGTTTTCCCTTGGGACCGAGGTAGCCATGACGGTTGATCCAAGTCTTTCAGGCTTTGCATCGGGGCAAAATGACTTTCGTGTAACAGTACGAGGACGATTCCCGAGGCATGTTTCACCTAGGAACTTTTGCCGAATCTGGGGGTAAGATGTGAAAATGCAGCGATTTACGGTCAAGTTGAACGACATGAGACATGATGAATAGCTGGCAAGACTTGAGATGTTGCAAACAAAGGAGGGTATACCGTGGTGAGATTCAATTCCCATGGCCAGCTCATTGTACTGTATGCGATGTCCTGCAGCTGCCATTCGACGGAGCAAAAGCCCTTATCCTGCACTCAATAAACAATATGCACTTCAGGGGTCCCTGCTGATAGGAAAAGAAGTCAAATGGCTGGGTTCATGTCTGGGACCTGATGGATTGGCTACCCAGAATGCGTGCTCTGCAGGGCTGGCGAGGGCTGCTGCATCACTCACGCAGTAGCGGCCGTTCGTTGGCAGCCAGACGGCATGGAACACTGAAGGCTGTACGAATACCACACAGTAGGTACAGTCAGTAACTTGACTTATGTTGGCTTTTATTATTCTCGTAAAAACGAAATGGGACAATTGCTCGCTGCAGCCATGCTGTTTTCTGCACCTTGCATCTCCGTCGCACAGGCCGACTAATCGGCGATTTTGTCCTATCTCTTTGTCCTTTGGCCTTGAACTGTCTTGTCTTGTTTTTTCTCTTTTCTCTTCTCTTCTCCTTGCTCTAATCTTTTTTCACATGTTCTTGCATGCTCATGCCATTGCCGACAACTCAACCCATCTGCTGAGGAAGCGCGACACGAACTGAAGAGACGCGTCAACCGGAACAGGCGGAGCTGAAAGGCACAAGTCACAAATTCGGCAATTCGAGGCTGGCAGAGGAATCACGAGATTCTTACCCCCCCTTCTGGCTGAGAGAGTGAGAGAGACAGAGAGGGGTTGACGTTTTCAGAGAGCAAGCTGCCGCGCTCGACAAAAGGATACACACTTACCGCCCAACAAAACATAAGAAACCATTACATTGTCGCCGGATGACGCAGAGACGAATTGCGCAGCGCCGAGGATGAGGGAGAAGGAGAAGAAGAAGAAAAAAGGCGGCTTCTTGGGGGGCCTGTTGCGCAGCGGGAGCTTGGCGATTCGGGGTGCCAGGAACGGTGCGAATGGCGACTCTTCCAAGGAATCGTCGCAGCACCGTCGCGATAGGAACGGAGATGACCAGGACGGTGCTTCGTCGCGCGGATCCAGGTCAAACTTGGCGGCCGATCGACCTCGCTCACGTCGACGGCACAGGCGGCTCGATCCCATGCTGGAGCATGAGCCGGAGCCGGACGGCCAAGAGCCAGCAGCTCAGGAGACTCGCGACCGCAAGAGCAAGCGTGCCGTCACCTTTGAGGACGCCACGAGCGATGACTCTGACCAGGTGCCGGCCTCGATGACGGCCAGGCAGGCGGGCGAGGTGTGGCCTCCCCAGGGCATGTCGAGCGACGACACCCTGACGCCGCAGCAGGCTCAGGACCTCATCTGCCGCGGCGCGCCGATTCACAGGGGCCACCGACGACCCGTCGCCCACGCGCCGTCGGGCTGCTACGCGCTCTACACGACGACGTCTGGCAGCCGGGGCGCGGGCAGCGACGCGGCGGATCCTCACGACGGCATGACGCAGCTTATGACGATGCGCACGGCGGGAAGGGGGAAAGCGACGTGTCCGTGGGAGACGCTCGAGCAGCCGAGCCGGGCGTTTGCGTATGGCTCGCGACCGGGAACCGTCACGCTGAACCACTGGGCGGCCGCAGGGAGTCTCCGCGGCGGCGAGGAGGACTCCGGAGTGGCAGCGGCAGCAGCAGCAGCAGCGGCGGCGACGCCTCCTCCTCGACGGATGGACCTCGCGCGGGTGCTGGAGCGTATAAGGGAGCTGCAGCGCGGCGGACTTGAAGACGACGACCAGGCGCTGCTATACCGGATCCTGTACCGGCGGGTGCTGCGCGACCCGGACCGCTTCATCAGTCCGCACCGCACGCTGGATCGTCAGATGACGGACCTGATGCTCGTGCTGTCGCGGCCGGGCTGGATCGACTTTACCAGGCCAGAGAACCAGGTCGCCGCCCGATTCCTGTTTGATCCGTTCAACGGGCGTGATGCTGGCGACAACCGAAGCAAGCACGTCATCAACAACGACAACAACGACGATGACGATGACGAGGATAATGATACAGAGGAGGATGTCAAGAAACGAGAGAAGAAGAAGGAAGAGGATGAGGAGGAGGAGGGTGCGGGCGACGAAATGTACCTGCGCTTCATGCACCAGCTGCTCCTCAGCCTGGAGCTCGATCTGCGCATCCACTCGCCCCAGCACGGCGACTGGGCGAGGGAGAAGCTCCTGCAGCAGATGCCGCCGACGATTCTCTGGAACTTGGCGCTGGCGAGGCGGTGGAGGGATAATGTGCGCGTCGACGGGTACGGCACGACGCCGCAACAGAGTATGTTGGGTCTTTATTCTCTTCTTTTCTTGTTACTTTGTTCTTCCCGCTTCTTGAAGACCTCGACCATCTTAATTGTGATATCTGTTCTTCCTCTGAAAACCTGTTACTCTTGATACTGGATACACAAGCGTCAAATGATGGAACGCTGACGAGTCGGGTCCGAGCAGCGCAGCTACGGTTCAAGCTCAAAAGACGCCAGGTCAAGATGCTCCGGCGATTTGCGCAGACGCTCAAGTGGCCAAACCTGGGTGCTACGCTCGACAACCTCAAGCGCAAAGACGAAGAGGGCCGCCTCGACTCCATCAGCTCTGACGCGCTCGCCTTTTTTAGCGGTCTGGTGCTTCCCGGCGTACGTTTCCCCTTTCCATATGCCACTGCTGATGCTGTCACATTTTTTTTTTACGAAGTAAAGCGATACGATTGAAGTGGTTCGAGATGCGAAATACTGGAGAGACTCAAAGCTGATGCATTTTCTTCTACTTAACACGACAGCCTACCTTTCCCTTTCTCATCATGAACACGCTCATCGACCTGGACCCGGACCCGGCGACGGATCAACTGGCGCTGCTGTCGCACACGCGGCCCAACTGCGGCTTCCAGTACCGTAATAGCCATACGTACTGGTCCGCGAGTTGCGTCGTCGGCAAGGTGCTCGCGCCGACGTGCCGGAGCGTGGCCGGATGGGTGGGGCCGGGCCGACCGACGGCGGATTTGGGCCGGTCGCAGATTGTGCGGATCCGGACCCGCCGGCCTCCGCGGAGCTGGCGTCAACCATGCGGCAGCCACGGTGCCATGATGAGCGTCGAGGACGTGGAGAGCATGACGGAGCGCTCCGATCCGCTGGGACCGGCGGCCGAGGCGTATCCCGTCGGCGACTACGAGATGCCGGTGCCGCAGACGGAGAGCGGCTTCGTGGTCGACGCGGTGCGCATCGAACTGCTCGGCTTCAAGCCTGTAACGATTTCGAGCACAACAACGACGACTACGAAGACTACGAAGACTACGACCACAAACGCGACCAAGAATGCTAATGTGACGACGGCCAATGGCGCCGCGGCGGACAACGAGGGAGACGCGCAGCTGTTCGACGCGACGATGCAGTTCGCCATTGACGGCCTCTCGTGGCCGCTGCGGCTCATGTACGACGTCCAGTTCGTGTCGGCCTGGCCATGCTCCAGCGGCCCGCACCCGCTCTTCTTCGACTACGAGTTCGAATCTGTGCGCGTCGACGAGCTGGTGCGCGTGCACGACTGGGGCGGGCGGCATCGCGAGCGGCGCGCGCACTTGATGGCCGGCAACAACAGCAACAACAACAAGTCGGGCACTGCGACGACGACCAACGGCGCCGGTGGACGCGCGGCGGACCTGGATGATGAGTATGACGATGAAAAGGTGCTCGTGGCGGAGGCCTTTGGGGTCGGGGATAATGAGGCGCTCGCCAGGGCGTGGTGCTCGCACTGGGGACTGAGTGCCGTCGTGGCCGATGTGAGCAAGACGTGGTACGTTCTTCCCCCTTGTTCCCCCCTTATATCATCGTGATACGGGAGACGGGACGTTTATTATACTGATCAAAGGGCATGTGTTTTGTAGCATGGCATGTGCGATCAGAGAGGCCTACGCGGCGACCTTGACCGTCGTCATATTGGTCGACGATAGGCTCTGCGCTCGAGAGGAGGAGTGACCCACTCCTCGGGATGTTTCGAGTACGCGTGGAAGGGCTGACGGGTAATCTTTTTTTAATGAACGATGAGCGGTCTGTCAAAAAAGGCGAGGAGTTTTAGGATGGATCAAGGGGCATCGAAGAGAGCGCGTTATTCTTTTTATGAAGCTCGTGGCGATGCAGCTACTCGCTCTAGTTGCCTGATAGTTCAGGGTCCCGCGCAGTAGCTCGATGACGGATGTGAAAGATTTATGACATTCCCGGAGCTGGTTGTCTTTACGGTTTCCTCAGTCCTCAGTCCGGCGTGCAAAGTGTGACTTACTTGAAGAGTTATTTACAGGTCGACTCAAGTCTTCTGAGTCGCGATGCGTGATCTAAAGAAAACACGACAATTCAAGGGCCAAGGTTGTCGCACCGGAGCAGGTCAACAAGAGAGGAAGAAACGGAGAAATGGTAGTCAAAGACTGGAGACGGTTACGTCTGTCTGCTGCATCAAAGTGGCTAATGGGTGAGGAACTGCATAGGCCTACATGCAGAAGTGCCATCACGTTGTTGCCACCACCGAGCTCGCAGCGCTGATCAGTGTCCCTTGGTGGGTTTTATGTCTTGTTTTGTACTTCAACAGCGATGAGAAATGATAATCACATGTTCCTCACGAGCATTCGAGCAATGGCTGGTTAAACCGGGCGAATTGAAGCACATGACGCCGCAGTTTTGTAGATGATGTTACTTGGTATGATTGCATTTACAATGTTCTGAGCAGAAAGGGTTTAGCAAGGCAGGAAATAATCTCACGTCTACCAAAGTCGTCATGAGGAACGAGACGGTGGTTGGTGTTTTTGACCGACACTGCGGGTTTCGCTTCAGATCTAATAATTCGCATTGCCGCTGCGCAATTCAATAGCCGCAATAGAGAACTGAAGAGGACAGGGGAGCTGTTGAAGGTCAGCGAGATAAGAAGAGCAAAGGTAAGAAAACGATTGTCAGTGGCGCAGCGCAAGTCGTACTCTGGGAAGATTAGACTGGCAGGGCTGGAAGGTCTTGGAGGAAAAAATCATGTTGAGCGGTGACGCAACAGGGAGCGATTGTTACCAAGTGGGAGGACCCGCAACCCCACTTACCCACTCCGAGTGCGGGTGCTGCAAGTACACCAATGTACTTCGTACAGGCCCCCCCGTTCATCGGCGCACTCACCGCATGTGCGGGCTGCCGGACCGGAAGTCGATGCTTGCGGCCAGGGGCGAAAACCGCCCGCCGCCCCCGACCCCGCCGATGGGCAGACGAGAGGACCGGAAAGGGTACGGCGCGGTACATGCATGCATGCACTTCTGAAGCTCCTGGTCGCCAGCAGAGCTCCAGGTTCAACGTCGAAAAGCTCCGAGCTTCCGCGACAAGGGGAGTACGGTACTGCTTTTTGTCCTTCCCATTTAGCGTTGTAACTTGAGATGCACCAGGAGACTCTTCGAATTCGAATAGTTGATATGCTTGGAACAGGCTTTGAATCATTTACAATCGTGTCAAGTGCGCTTGAAACCAACGTGAATACTGTACAGTAGAGCTGTCCGGACGTGCCGTTTGCTCCATCATTGTACAGTCTGTCCGTACCTTGAAGTACCTTTACTCTTGCGCCCATAACCCGACTCCCCGCATCCCCCAGCTCCGGTTCCTCCCTCCTCGCTCTCCCCTCCGGACCCCCCACTGTCACTCCTCACACCCGACTTCTGCAGCTTGCTGCTCTCAACTGCATCGAGCACACCACCAAGTCTCTCCTCCCCCCCGTTCGGCCCGCAGAGACACGCAGCAAGCCATCCCATCTCGCCATCAAGCTCCTCCCCGGCGCCTCCTGGCAAGCCACACAAGGTCCCCCTCTCCTGCAGTAAGCTTCCAGACCTCGAATCCCTGCCTGCCTGCCGCGGCATCGCCCGTCATGTATGCCTACAAACCCATCAAGGGTATCGAGTGAGTCTTCTTTCTCAAGGTCATTCTCTTGCAGTCGAATCTCTTCTCGATCATCAACTTTCGCCGATTCGATACGACCGTCACCATGAATCCCTTTGATCCGAGGACCCTCACTGACGATGGGCTGCCCGCCATGAGTAGGCCGGCAAATGTCCTGGTAAGAAGCGACTCTACAGCTCCTTCATCTTTTTGCCGACGTTGAATGGCTGACGCCACTTTAGGACTACTACATTGGAGTCGACGTCGGCACTGGCTCTGCTCGCGCCTGCATCATTGATGAGACGGGTGACATCAAGGCGCTGGCATCAGAAAACATTAAGCTGTGGCAGCCTGAGACCGGCTTCTATGTGCGTAAACCCCAAGATCCGGGACTCTCTCACCATCTGATACGGGAAGACAGGAACAATCGACAACCGACATCTGGCAGTGCATCTGCGAATGCGTACGTCGTGTCGTGAGCGAGTCAAATGTCATTCCATCGAGGATCAAGGGCATCGGCTTCGACGCAACCTGTTCACTCGCCGTCTTCACACAAGACACCGACGAGCCTCAACCCGTAACCGGCCCTGATTTCGCCAATGACGGCCACGATAGAAACGTCATCCTATGGCTCGACCACCGCCCCGTCGCCGAGACGGAAAAGATCAACAACACAAAGCATAAGCTGCTCAAGTACGTCGGAGGCAAGATGAGCATAGAGATGGAGATTCCCAAGGTTCTCTGGCTCAAGAATCACATGCCTCCCGAGACCTTTGCTCGCTGCAAGTTCTATGACCTGGCAGATGCCCTCACTCACCTCGCCACGGGCAACGAGACCCGTAGCTTCTGCAGCACAGTCTGTAAGCAGGGCTATGTCCCGATTGGTGTCGATGGCAGCGAAAAGGGTTGGCAGCAGGACTTTTTCGAGTCCATTGGTCTTGGAGACCTCGCAGAGAACAACTTTGAGCGCATGGGCGGTGTCGCTGGCGTGGTGAGTCGATGTGCAAGGTGCGCTGAGAACCAAGGACGCTGACGATTCGACAGAACGGAACATACTTTAGTGCTGGCGAGAGTGTAGGCCACTTGAGCCGCCAAGCCGCGTATCAACTAGGCCTTCCCATGGGCATTGCCGTCGGCAGCGGTGTTATCGACGCTTACGCCGGCTGGATCGGTACCGTCGGCGCCAAGGTCGATCTCGGCAATGACGAGCTCAACGCAAACGTGCCTCACAACGACGTTTCGCAGGCATTCACACGCTTAGCAGCCGTCGCAGGCACTTCGACGTGCCATCTTGCCATGTCCAAGAACCCAGTCTTTGTTCCTGGCGTCTGGGGTCCGTACAGGGACGTATTGTTACCAGACTACTGGCTCGCTGAGGGCGGTCAGTCGGCGACGGGAGAGCTTCTACGGCACATGCTCGACATTCATCCTGCTTACAACGAGACGTGCGCCCTGGCCAAAGCAGAAGACAAGCACATCTACGACTTCCTCAATGCACACCTCCAGTACATGGCCGAGAGGACGCGTGCGCCGGGGATCCCCTTCCTCGCGCGTCATCTGTTCTTTTATGGCGATCTCTGGGGAAACCGGTCACCCGTGGCTGACGCCAACATGAAGGGCGCCATGATTGGAATTGACAGCGACAAGAGCACCGACAACATGGCTCTGTGGTACTACGCGACAATGGAGTTCATCGCCATGCAGACGCGTCAGATCATTGAGCAGATGAACAAGTCTGGACATGAGATTTCTTCCATCTTCATGTCGGGCTCGCAGTGTCAGAATCCGGTGCTCATGAGTCTCATGGCGACGACATGCAGCATGCCCGTCCTGATTCCGCGGTACGTTCACGCCGCCGTCGTCCACGGTGCGGCCATGCTCGGCGCCAAGGCGGCCAGCCACAGCGCCGATGATCCGGATGCGAAGCCCGAGACGTTGTGGAGCATCATGGATCGCATGAGCAAGCGAGGTCGTCTGGTTGAGCCGAATCACGACCCTGGCGAGAAGGCTCTCCTGGACGCCAAGTACGAGGTTTACCTTGAAATGTGCAGCTCTCAGCAAGCCTTCCGCAGCAAGGTGGATAAGGCCGTAGAGAGATGGGTTGGCGGCTCCAGCAACCAAGAGTAGGCATACTCAAGAGTTATCAAGACGGTACATAATTGGACATTCAAGATGATTTTAGGCAGGTTGAAGTGGTCTTGGCTGAGTTTCAGTTGATGAACTCGACGATTGGCATCAAAAAAAGAAGCGAGAGTTTACACTGTAGCTCTGCGAGTTGGTTGACTAGGATATTTGGGCATAATGAAATATAGACGGAAACAAGGTACAGAATACTCGATGAAACTTGTATGATCCGAAGTGAGTTTGTCTCTAGCTATTCGAGTTGTCAATTGACTCGACAAGTTGTCGATTGATCAGTGAATAGAGCAGAGACAATACTGTAGGCCCGGCCAATGACTTCACAAAGGGTGGGCCCTTTTCTGCGAATAAGAGGCTACGGCGGAACAGCGTCGCGGTGCGCTGATTGGTCTGAGCTCAACTCCCTGTTGCTCCCTTGTTCCCCTGCTCCCCTGCTCCCCGGTCCTCAAAAACATGGCCAGCCTTGTGGCACCCAAATTTCTTTGAGCAGACGCGCATCCTCTCTCTCACCCGCAACGCCCACCAGCCAAGCGCCGCAGCAGCAGCACCTCAATCTTCCGCAGAGCTGCCCTGCTGACGGCCAAGCTTCGACGCTCATTCTTCATCTCGTTCCTTTCACCACTCAATCCTCTCACCATGTCGTCGCTCTTTGGGCAGCCGGCGACTGGCGGTGGCTCGTCGCTGTTTGGCCAGGCTCAGCAGCAGAACAAGCCGGCATCGGGAGGCCTGTTTGGCCAGCCGGCGCAAAGTCAACAAGCTTCGACGACTACGGGCTCAGGGCTTTTTGGACAACAGCAGCAGCAACAACAGCCAGCGAGCGGAACGACGGGCGGCGGCTTGTTTGGGCAGGCGACGCAGAACCAGAATCAACAGCAGAGCAGCGCCTTGGGCGGAGGAGGAGGGCTTTTCGGCCAGCCAGTCAAGACGCAGCAAACAACGTCGGCGGGGGGCGGGCTCTTTGGACAGTCGACGCAGAACCAACCGAGCACGACGTCCGGCGGCGGTCTCTTTGGCCAGACCGCCCAGAACCAACAGTCGCAGCAGACAAACTCTCTCTTTGGCGGCTCGACTCTGCTGGGCAGCACGCTCGGCGGCAATGCGGCGTCGGCGGCCCGGCCTTCACTATTCGGCGCTACGAATGCCACCGCGACGACCATGCAGCCGCAACAGAACAACAACCTCGGCGCCAGCTTTCTAGGAGGAAGCTTCCTTGGAGCATCCACGCAAAACGGCCCGTCGCAACAATCTCAGGCGCAACAACCGGCTGGAGCTTACTTTGACAGTCTCTTCGCCAAGACTCAGCGAGAGGGCGGCACCAAGTCCAACATGGAGGATCTGCCGAGCCTGGAACTGGGCCTGGGCGATCTGCGTCATCGGTTGCGAAAGCTGCAGTCTAAATCGAACGAGAAGCCTTTGGACGGCAAGGCGCACTACCTGCTTGCTGCCTCTGGCGTCGACCCCAGCACCGCGGCGAAGGATCTCGGTATGCTGGATGTGCAAGGCGCCCGAGCCGAGCGAGCACACGGTTACGCCCCGACCGAGATCGATGTCGAGACATATCTTTCGAACCTGCAGACCAAGACGACACTTAGTATGATTGCGGACGGCCTCGAGCGATCGATTCGCGACTTCGATAGCTTCCTCGAGGATAATGTGGCCATGGAGTGGGACGCGCAACGGAAACGGATATATCAGCACTTTGGCATCAAGCCTAGAGACGACTCGACTGCCGCCGCTCGGGAATCGCAAGCTGGCGGCTTCGGCCGGTCCAGGCGAAGCAAGGGGCAGGCAGGCGCACCGCGTGCCGGCCGCAGCAGCATGCTCGGCAACTCGATGATGCAGCGCTCCGTCATCGGCACCCCGAGCCGCATCGGCGCCCATCAGTCCGAGTTCTCAGACATCGATCGTCCCTCTGACGGGTCCGGTGGTCTCAAGAACCGTGGTGTGACTGAAGACCGCGTCTTGCGAGACCGCCAGGCGAAGTTGTCGGAAAAGATTCGTGCGCTCAACTCCTCGCGACTGATGAAACGACCGTATCCTATTCTCACTGAACTCGCCGACGTGGAGCAAAAGTCTCACGAGCCGCACGCGCCGCACGTCGTCGAGGCGTATCGCGCAGTGATTGAGATTGTTGGCGAGGATCCCGAAGCCGAGACCTCGCTTACCGACGCTACGGCAGGAGAGCGCCAGTTCGCCGCCATGTATCTGGACGAGAACCCTCAGTCTGCTCAGTCGATAGAAATGCGGAAGAGGATACTGAACGGGTCCAACCGCTTCCTGGAGAACCAGTTTCTGCGAGAGGTCGAGTCGCTGATTGCCAAGCATCCTCACGAGGCCAAGCTGGGCGGTCTGCCCGACGTGACAAGCAAGATCAGAGCCTACATTCGACTGCGATCCGTTAGGAAGGATCTCGTTCCGGATAATACGGAGCTGCAGCAGGTTCAGGGCGAGTACGTGTGGGCAGTCGTCTTTTACCTTTTACGGTCGGGCCATGTGAACGAGGCCGCTCAGTATGTCAATGACCACAGCAGCCAGTTCCGGAGCATTGACCGTACATTTGCGACGTACCTGAACAACTATGCCGCCAGCGATGATCGACGCATCACCAACCGAAAACTGCTCGACCGTTGCACCAACGAGTATATACAACGATCGCGCAACGCCCCAGAGCATTCGATTGATCCCTTCCGGATGGCTTGCTACAAGGTTATTGGCCGCATCGAGCTCGGCAACCGTAACCTCGAGGGACTCAATACAGACATCAACGACTGGATTTGGCTGCAGTTTAATTTAGCCAGAGAAGGAGACAAGACGATTGAAATGGCCGGCGAATCCTATGGCCTGGCGGAGCTGCAGGCCAGCATCCGGGAAATCGGGCTCAAGCACTTCCCCAAAACCGCTTCCGAGGATACCAGCAACGGCAGCTTTGGCATGTTCTTTTACCTGCAGATTCTGTCGGGCATGTTTGAGGATGCCATTGCCTATCTCTACCCCTTTTCATACGTCGACGCCGTTCACTTCGGCTTGGCGCTCGAATACTACGGGCTCTTGCGGCCGAGCGACCCCATGTCGACGTCGAACGACCTTCGAAGCTACAGCGTCAAGAACCTTCCTCAGATCAACTTTGGACGCATGATTGGCTACTACACGCGAGACTTTCGGGCTGCTGATGTCGTGTCGGCGGTTGATTACCTGACTTTGATCTGCCTAAACCGTGATCTCGGGGGAGAGGCGGGACAGCGCCAGTGCAATCTGTGCCACGAGGCATTGCGTGACCTCGTCCTTGAGACTCGGGAATTCAGCAAGCTCATCGGAGACATTCGGCCTGACGGTCGAGGCATCCGGGGCATCATTGAGGAGCGCGGTCCGCTGATTGGCTTGGACGACGAGGACGACTTTGTCAACACGGTGACGCTGCAGGCGGCGAGCTTTGCGGACGAAAACGGCCGAACGACTGACTCGGTGCTCCTCTACCACCTCGCGGGCGAGTACGATACGGTCGTTGCCATTGTCAGCCGAGCCCTCAGTGAGGCCATCTCACTCGAGATTGGCGAGGACCCTATGCGCCTTGTTCCTGTCAAGCCACGAGCCGGCGGCCAAGAAGCAGATGGTCAGCAAGGGAGCAGCCTTAGCTTGGCGTCCATTGATGACCCGATTGAGCTGGCCAAGACGATGATGATCATGTACGAACGCGACGCCATGTTCTACCGGAAGATTCAACCGCAGAACAAGGTGGCCTGCCGGGTGTTGCTGGAGATGAGTACCATTAAGAAGCTGGTGGAGTCGGCCCGTTGGGCTCAAGCTCTGGATGTAAGTTTTGCGACATGACTTTTTTGTCGATGCCATGCAAGGAAAGGCAAAAGGCGAAATAACTAACACGCGCTGCAGAAAATCCGCGGTCTTGAGATCCTGCCCCTGGACGCCGCTGGGGATGCCGGCACCATCAGGGCCTACGCGTCCAAGTTCTCAGGCCTCTCGCAGCCAGTCTCCATCAACGTGCCCAACCTGCTGATGTGGACCATCATCTGCTGCGTGCGGCAGCGGGAGCAGCTCACCAACGGGCAGTTTAGCGGCAACGAGGGCACGAGGAAGATGATGGTGGAGCAGCTGAAGCAGATGACGCTGGATCTGACGACGTACACGAGCCAGCTGAGGTACAGGTTTCCGCCGCACCTTCATGAGGCACTGGCGAGGGCATCGGCCGAGTAGAGGCGCATGTTGGTGTGGTCGGGACGAGAATTACGGACAGCTGCTTGTACTGTATGTGGTAAAATGACATGGTCTAGGGCATGCACAGCGACTCAATACAAGATTTGTACGTAGCCGATGCCCATCATTTTCTACGCAAAAGTATCAACTGTTACTGTGCTACGTAACGTCTGGTGTTCTAAGCTACAGTAGATGCGCAGACGGGTTAATGAGACTCCGAAGCCGAGATGCAGATCGACGTGCATTACGATGCAAGGTTAATTTGTGCACAAGCGCATCCCCGAGCAAAGAAACAGTCAGACGGGACGAGTAATCAAGGCCTACCTACGAAGTATGACGAGGGGGGAAAACAAGACCTGTCATGTCGCCTCTGCAAGCACGTGCAACGCCACGTCCAAACATCGTCAGCCCCCTTCTTCCCACACCCACACACACATACCGGTACTGTACTGTACAGTATACACCCCCATGACTCGGTAGAGACCACGATTGGGCAACGGTCTGATTCAAGCACGCGCCCACCAAGTCCGGGGCGACGCCAGCTACGAACAAAGTTGTGCTGTACGAGGTACGGTAACACCTTACTCTGTAAGTTTGCATGTCCGCCCCTTGTTTTTCGTACGACGGCGTGCAGCCCAAGGACCAGGTCCCCATCGGCAAGACGGCCCTCTTGTCGGGTTAGACAGACATGGGCCTGGGCTTGGGCGCCGCTGGACCTCTTACCTACTGTACTGTCATGTATGTCATTCATTAACACTCGGACAAGAGGGCGAGTGTTGTTGAATTGTAAGAAGGGGGAAAAGTAAGGAACGCTGCGGACGGCTTGTCCTCGCTTCCGGGAGCTCGGGTCGTTCCGCTCCTGCAGCCGGCCCCCCCCCCCCCCCCCGGGCGGCTGGTAAACCGGCCGAGAGACATCGAGGGTTAGGTGGACGACTCTCTGTTTCGGTTCGGTGCGTTGCTGTGACTGGGGGCTTGGCGGAGAACAAACGACGACGTTGGGACCTGGGGGGGGTTTCACCCGTAGGAAGGTGCCTTGCCGCGCAAAAGGGGAGGAAGGGGAGTTCCCCCTGAGCTGAGGTTGGCCGGACCGCGGATGGCTTCACCCGCCGAGGGCGGATCGGATTCGCGGATCAAGAGAGACGCCGACAGCTTGTCGCAAGAGGGCGACGAGCGCTCCGTCCCGGCGGCGGCGGCGGCGGCCGAGCAAGGGTCCGTGAAGAAGAAGAAGAGAACGACGACGACGGGACAGGGCGTCGCTGGCAGCAGCAGCAGCAGCCGAGGCGTGGCGAGCCTGACGCCCGAGCAGCTCGCAAAGAAGAGGGCCAATGGTAAGGCTTGAATCCCGAAACCTCCTTCTTCTTCCGTCTCCTCCCCCCTTGCTCTCCCTTTCTCTTCGTTCATCTATCAAGACGCGGGAGGCCACAATCTCCCCAACATCTACTTTGTTGGTTTGGCATCTCGGGCTTGTGAACTCGGCTGACGCTTTCGTGACCTTTGTGCTTCCCGCCCCTTACAAACGTAACAGACCGCGAGGCCCAGCGCGCCATCCGCGAGAGGACAAAGAACCAGATCGAGACGCTCGAGAGGCGCGTCGCCGAGCTCACTAGCCTCGAGCCCTACCAGGAGCTGCAGGCCGCCGTCCGCGCCAAGGAGGCCGTCGAGCGGGAGAATGCCGACATCAAGCGCCAACTGGCGGCTGTGCTCGACATTCTGAAGCCCATTGTTGGCACAGGTGAATTCTGCTCTTCCCTCCCCTCTTTTCTTATCAGATCTGCTTTTCCCCCATGTCCTTTGTTCTTAGAAGTTGTGAACCCCCCCTTGACGCCTATCTGAACCCACCCTGGCCAGCTTATACGAGCCCTCATCGCATGGCACTCACCTGAGCATCATGTACATGGACTGCAAAGATCCACTGCGCAAATCTCTCTCGTCAAAAGTCGGGGCCTTTTTTTTTCTTTGATCCCTTCGCACTAACATGGACATTCTCCGCCCTCCTCAGCCGCTAGAGCCGAAGCCTCGACGTCGCACACGTCACCCGGCCAGCCGTTGGGAACGCCGGCGCCGACGTACAGCACCCCGGGAGCCCGATGTGAGACTCCGATGACGACGACGAGCTCGACCTCGTCGGCGCGGGAGACGGAGCACTCGCATAGATCCCAGACATGGTCCCGAGAGGAGCACCCGCTTGCTGGCCAGGGCGATAACCCCATGGCCCAGCTGCAGCAGCAGAGACAGCGGCTCCGGCGCGGACTGGACGCCGGCTCGGAGCGCCTTGAGCTTGCCTTCCTCCTGCGTCCGGGCCAGCGTGTGAACAGGGTTCAGGGCGGGCTGCACGGCGCTCAGGACACGCCGCAGCATCACCACGTGCCCATGAAGCACGACTGGACGGCCGCGGCTAATAACGAGGCACTCCGAGCACGATCCGGCGCTCCCGGGTCACTGGTCCATGTAGATGTCAATAGGTCCGAGACTCGATCGGCCCCGTCAGCCATCGGCATCGGATCCGCAAGCCCGGCTGCGAGCCCGCACGTCGTCGCCAGCGCCGCCTGGGACCCCAGCCAAGTGCCCCGACACGCGATGCCGGTACTCAACTGCCGCCCGACGTGTCCCCTGGACGCCCTACTTCTCGACTTCCTCAGCGAGCGACGGCAGCGGGCGGCCGAGAGCCTGCCGATGCAGGAAGTCGTCGGGCCGCGGTACCCGTCGGTGTCGTCGCTGCTGAGCCCGGCCAACAGCGTCTACAGCCACCCGCTGTCCAAGCTCTTCACCGACATCCTCGCCACCTTTCCCGACATCTCGGCGCTGCCCGAGCGCGTCGCCGTGCTGTACGTCATGTTCCTCTTCATGCGCTGGCAGATCTCGCCGACGCGCGACAACTACGACCGCCTGCCGGACTGGATGCAGCCGTGCCCGGCGCAGCTCGAGCACCCGCACCCGGCCTGGATCGACTTCTTGCCCTTTCCCCTCATGCGCGAGAAGCTCGCCCGCACGTATAACCCGGACGAGTACCTGTTTGGCAACTTCTTCATCCCCTTCACCACGACGCTGCGCCTCGGCTGGCCCTACGAGGAGACGGACGCCGTGCTCCTCGTCCCGGACTCGGATGAGATTGTTATTAATCCCGTCTTTGAGCGCCACCTGCGGAATTTGGATAATTGGACCTTGGGCGATAGGTTCTGTCGTGCGTTTCCGGCCCTGGCGGATACGTGGCGCGTCCGGCGCCCAAGTTGAAGAGGACAAAAGGACACTTCATCAACTTGAGTACTGTATATTCGAGGGGTTCGTACGCAGTGTCTATTGCCTACTTTACAGACTCTGCCCTGCATCTACCTACTCGACTATAAGATAGTAAATGTACTAGCACACTCGCCTGAACACCAAACCGAATCACATTCATTAGTTGCGGGAGGCGTGGCTGCGGTACTCATCGTTTAATCATCCCTCGAGATGTCGTTTATGCCGGCAACCTCCTCGCCTCTGGCCGACTGAATACTTTACGGGGAGTTGATGCATATATTGCTCGATTTCTCTCTTAGGGATAGCAAGAAAGAATGCGCCTAGCGTGAGGTTACTTTAGAAGCGATATGCTGGCTCTGAATGTCCCAATAATGGGAAGTGTGTACGAGAGAGATGCCAAAATAGTAATTTTGAGAGGTTCTTGATACCAAGACTGGCCCGGGGAAAGGAACATGGTGCTTGCAGACTTTTTCCGGCGTCGTGGCTGAGTTGGCTGAACTTCTTCCATCGCTGCTCCCTACACCAAGGCAATGCTTGGATGAAATTGACCTTTTCGATGTCTTTCTTTCCTGTGACTCATGAGTCAAGTAGAACTATCTCATGTTGGACACAAAGTTGATCCTTCCGTCAGCCTCGCAAGACAAGGGCTTTTGTTTTCGTGATGTGGGTTTTCGAAGTGGCCATGGCCCTAAGCTATCACGCCTTTCTCTCGCATAATCCGTATGGAGGTTGCCATCCAATAGACATTGATATCACACACGACGCATCTTCAATGTTGTTGTAGCGAGCCTACTTGGCCTTAATTCACGTAAATGCCAACCGTGATGGACGTTTTGATATCCGTCCGGACCGCGTTTTGTACATTACTGGTAATTGTGCTCGCTGCCGGATTCCTTGACCTGGAGACCACGTTCGACGGGCCACAGTACCATCGCGGGCTTTGCCGTCTCGGGATGTCGACACCGGCTTCTGTGAACGTGCTCTCGATGATGACTTGGGCGGCGGCTCCACGCCCGCATGCATCTGAGATGAAGGATCGTCATCATGGCGTGCGCGTTCTATCTCTTTATCGGTAGGCTCGCTTGATTGAAGGGTAGAGCTCGGCAGCGGCGCCGAATGCTTCACCTGTATTACTTTGGAACCTCTCGCATTGCCCACAACCGCGGGGGTTTTTCTTTTCGCTCGTGATTTTCGCAGTCGGTTCTCCCATGTGTCTCGTGATACGGCTGTTTCAAGGGAATCGCCGTCGTGCCCTACCGCCGCTGCCATCATTGCCTGACGTTCCTGCGCAGCCCAATCAAGGAGGACATGGTGCTGTTGTATCTCGCGCTCCACGCGTTGGACTTTGATGGTGACGGTTTCGGTATAAGTCCTACCTTCGAAGACTCGTGCTGGTCTTTCGTTATCTTTCGGGGTCCCGAGACGCAGCTCCGTCCGTAACTTATCCGCCTTGCACTCGAGCCCTTCAAGTTGCCTCAGACAATAATCCTCATACTCGAGCCAATTCTGCAGTCGGTTCTGTTTCGTAGGATCTGGTAGCAAGGTGAACGGCACACCAATGTTATATTTTTGCAGTCGCTGACGTATTTGATGGATGAAATCGGCGAATGGCTTTGTGCGATAGCGTGAGCGTATCTTGGTCTGACTCCTTCGGAATTGCCGCCACTTGGACAGTTGAGCGCAAAGCACGACATCCGTCGTAAGAAGGCACTGCCAATATTGGATTATTGGCTTGTATTGCTGCGGGAGATCTCGGAAGGGGAACTCAAGTTCTGGTGGGTAGCAGGGTGGGCAGCCATCGCTTTCGAGGTCATTTCGTGCCTTGGCCTCGAGGGATCGAGAGAGCTCGTTTTCCTCCTCTTCATCGAATGGCGGAGTTATCCAGCTAAGGAGCAGCATAGAATTAGCAAGAGAGGTTGCCGTGTTGCAAGGCCGACGAACCGCAATCTGTCGGCGAGAGTTTCCGCGCAAATGGGCGCTGCTTGACGACATCTAAGTTTGAGGTTGGAGTTTGGATCAGCTAGAGAACCGGACTGCCTTCAAGCGCTTCAAGTCGTATCTTACAGCGCTTCTTTGTAGACCATATCTCGCTGTGCCTCTGAAAGCTCTGAAACTCCTGGAATCGTGACCATACTGTCGGTCAGGAAGGAAAGGAATGGGTGTTAGTGAGGTTAATCTGACGTAGCATCTAATCATGTCGTGCGGCTTGCCTGCATTCACCATAGTCTACGATCTCTGTTTGCGAAGCCAAGTTTTGGATGAAGGAAGTCGAGACTGTGTCCATGATGGAGATTCTGTGTTGTTACGATGAAACAAAAATCATTGAATGCCGCCATGATTTGGCTGGCGATGGTTTGGGAAGACGGGGCTGACGTGGTGTTGATGGCGACGTATGGCGATGGCGACTTACCTAAGGTGCCTAAGGTAGGTACTAAGTTAGGTACCTTAGGTACCTACCCAAGGTGAGGTACGTAAGTTAGGTACTAAGGTAAGTAATTAAGGCAGGCAGGTAGAATATTTGCTTTACGTAAGGCGCCTTACGTACAGCATATCGGCGTAGGCAGGACCCTTGTGTGCGACTTGCTCCCATCACTTTGCGCACCCGGCGCAAGTACCTACGGGCCCCTAGGTACTTAGGTAGGTATCTAGATAGGTACCCAAGCTTATGTGGGACAATTAGGTACTTCTTACCTGGGTAGATAATCACCATCCAGGTCAAAAGGCCGGCTCCTTTACAGTCCCCCGGCTGCCAAGTCGTGAAAAGGGAGCATCATCCTTTGTACCAACCAGATGACCAAGCTGTACTGTACGCCCAGTTGATTCACATCTACAGTCGGTAGGTATGCCACCTGTCGAAGTTTCGTAATTACCTACCTACCTGAAGCAGCAAGCCGCAAGTACATGTAAGAAGAGTCAAATCTAGATAGACCATGTAAACCGAAGATTGTTGATCCGCTATTGCGAGGAACAATGAATCTTTGGTAAATCGACTAGAATTTATGACGCCATATGGCTACTGCGTACCACCCGTTGAAGAGAAACATTGATGATCTCACGTATAAAGGAAAGCTCCTCCAAATACTTCAAGTTAGCAGACGAAACCGGATGCAAATTATTCCCCAACAAATCGAGGCAATCAGGTTCTGGCATCAGTCGGCGCTTATGCAAGGATGGTTCGAAGTAATTTTGAACCAATCCATTCCGCAGCTTGGCCAACAAGGACATCAGTTTGACACACCGTCACCTCGTGTCCCCTGAGTCCGTCGACTCGTGCGGCGCTTATACATGTAAGTTCCATGTTGTTTGTCAGTCATAGAGCGTCCCATCCGCTGCTGCATCTTTCTAACTTTACCTCATTTCATCTTCTTCACTCGACGCCGCCGTGCCAGACACCATGTCAGACGTGAGATATGACGAGAACGTATTCGCCGTCGTGACCGCCCATGACCTGAAGAACAAGGCAAGCAGCGCCTTAAAGCTCCCACACAATTCCAAATGGTTGCGCTCAGCCGTCGGGGGCGTGGCCGAAACACCGACAATAGATAGCCGGGAGGCCACTCCTGCCGCTTCTGAAGATACTCCATCTGAGAACGACGAGGCCGATGCCGTAGACCGGCTGATAATAACATTCGATAAGCTACTGCTGGACTGTCCAAATGGATTGCAATTTGGTACACGACCAGACTCCTCTCATGTTCTCCTAGGCCACCGTGGAACTAGAGGAATTAGTGCAAGGCAGTATAATATCGTTATAGACGATGCACTTCGCGTATGGCTTCACGACTACACCTCAAGCAATGGAACAGCGGTTGCTCACGATGGTCAAAATGAAGAGGAAACGCGGAAGAAGGAGCAATGGATCTTGAAATTCGGACCCGGCATAGAAGCCCCCTTTCACAGGACTACGGTTCATTCTAGCGGTCTTGCCATTAGGATCGAGTTTCCGAATCACGAACTTGCGAGATCCGAATACATTGAAAATTTGAAACGTTTCCTCGACCGGCATAACGCACAGAACGTCGACAGAAGCGACATCTCGACCCTAAAGGGGTTATCAATCGACAGTGCCTCTACAACCCAGCCTCCCAGCGATGTACGCACACCGGGTCATAGGCTCGTGTATTACAAGGACAAAGTCATTGGATCGGGTGCATATGGCACTGTCTGCACAGCAATCAGGACCCGTGATGCGGCTCTAGTAGCGGCCAAGACCTTTACTCGCCCAGCCAACAAGAGGGGACTCGATAAGGCTGATCCTAGGTGGCTCATGGGAATAAGGAGGGAGTTTACTATTATGAGAGATAACCCCCATGCAAGTACATCGTTATCCAACGCTTTGCTAAAGTCGAAACTAAGAATAAGTTTAGCCAAACGTTTTACAAGTCCTAGATTTCCACGAGACGCCAGAGCCCATGATCGTCATGGCTTACTACCCTCGCGGCAACATTGCCGACGCTGGCCTCGCTTACATGGATGACGAGCTCTACGTTTCAGCGTTAGGCCAGATTCTCGATGGCCTTAGCCATCTTCACGCTCAGGGAACTGTACACCGCGACTTAAAGCCCGAGAACATCCTGCTCGAAACGGAGCCGCATTTCAAGGTGGTTATTGCTGATTTCGGCTTAGCAAAGAACGTCGATACGACCACTCTATTAACCACCTTTTGCGGCACATTAAAGTACGCGGCGCCGGAAGTGTTTCCGGGGATAAGTAACGGCCATGGACCAACGGCAGATATTTGGTCGCTAGGCGTTATCGGTCTTGAATGGCTGTACGACATTCCCGCGACCCCGAGACTTCCCAAAGTAAAGGACATGCAAGGAGACGCCCTTGATAAGAGTTGGAACTGTTGGATCAAGCTTTGGTCGGCCAAACTTATCGCCAAGGTGCGCGACGAAGACGACGACCTTGTCATACTAATCCTCTCCCGTATGCTAGAGTATGAAGCAAGCGTCAGATGGTCTGCCAAGAGATGTCTACAGCAAGGATTCGCGAGCGGACTATTCAAGAGGAGAGAGGCTGACGATCTAGTTATTTGTGTCGATACGTCTGTGTCGGCCAACCCGTCAAGCGGCGAGAGTGGACGACTCCGTCGTTCTCAGGCGTTGTCGCCCAAGCAAGGCCCTGTCGAAGTGACAGTCGCACCCGTTCCAGTAGGGAGTTCAATTTGAGTGGCTTGTCAGCCCGAGCATGCTACGTTTGAGACGCAGTCCCCGTTCCAGTCAATCGCGGGCATACGCACTCGGTGCCAACAAGGACCCCTTCCTGCGTTATATGCCACATGCTTGGTTTCAAGCATTCCACCCGGCCTTGTTATCTTCACCATATTGAGTGAAGCAACTCTAGCGCCGCGTCTCTCCTTAATTTAAAGGCCTGCATCTGTTTCTCTTTACCCTGTATTTGATAATTGAAATCGGCGAGTGCATTTTTGGCAAATGACGGGGGTGCCTATTCCTTCCTGATGGGAATCATGAGATGTGGAAGATCAATCCTAAATGCTGCATTCATCATACAAGGCACCAGTTGCGTGTTCAACTGACGGGCAACCCTAAACGTCCCCGAAAGGCAAAATGTCAGTATAGATTGTAACACTCGTGAACCCCCCCCCCCCCCCCCCTTCTTTTCGGCCCTCATTTGATCCCGATCCACGATGAACAGGCTTCGTCACCTGGCCTAAGGAATGGTTGCTCACCATACAACTCCAAACAGAAATACGGAGTATTCAAGCTACCTACCGACACGAAGTACGGTTAGTCAATCTCAAATCCTCGGGTCGCCGGGGAAGAGGCTAGCTAAACCCGCGCAATATATAATACTATAAAGATCCGAAAAGGAGAGTTAGATACTATAGTATTTTTTATATATAGCTCTATTAGATAGATATTATATAACTAACTAAGAACTCGATAATAATACCTTATCCGGTCTAAGGGTATCTTAATTACTCCTTACTATATTATTAATATATTAATCTATATATTATATATAGAAGATTGCTTATAAATAAATAAAACTATAGCTAAAGACCTTTAAGTTCTTTTAGGAAGTTATTATAGACTCGAGCTACGCTTAGGTCTAGGGTATTACGGATTAT
>APKU01000183.1:0-76066 GCA_000472125.2 Hirsutella thompsonii MTCC6686
TATAGCGCTATCTCCTATAGGGTTTAAAGGTATATATTATAGAATTAATTAGGACCTAAGTAAGCTAATAAATTACTAAGGGTTTCTTAAAAGCGCGATAGGGCCGGAGGGGTAAGGATATTAAGCGCGCTAATAGATATAAATATTATAACTACCCTTAAGCGGGGGTTTCTATCTTTATAGTCCTAATTACGCTATAAAAGCGCGTTTAGGTAAGCTACCTAAATCCTAGGATAGTAATATAAATAATAATTAAATAGAGCTAATATTTTAGCCTAATATATTTATCTTTTTAATATTTCCCTTAGCGATATAAAGTATTTTAAAGCCTTATAATTAGTAAGAATTATAAATAGGTTTATAATACTTTATAGCTTTATAGATTAGGCTTAAAGATAAAAGATAACTATAAGTAGTTCCTTATTATAGATTATATAATTTCGCTTTATAGGTTTTAATTTCTAAAAGTAATATATAATAGGGCGGAATATATTATCTTTATCCCTTTATAATAGGTATCCCTTAATTATCTCGCTAGAGCTATTTATCTTTATAACCGTTTCCCGCTTAGGGTCCTATTATATTAGGATAAGGTAAGATATAAATATAGTCTTTAAGGAATCGAATATATTTTAATAAGCTATAATCTAAAAAAAGGGCGCGTTCTTACCTATTAAGGCGATTAAAGGCGCTATTATCTTAAAGAAATAAGGAATAAAGTTATAATAGAAGTTTATAAACCCTAAGAAACTATAGACTTTTTTTATATATATAGGAGTATCTTACTCTCGAATAGCCTAAACCTTAGCTAGATCGGATTATATTTCCTAACCGGTATAGATAATAAACCTAAGGTATTTAACCTCCTTTATAATAAAGTTATATTTCCGGATATTTAAATTTAAACCCGCTTAATATAGTCTTTTTAAGATTATTTAAACTCTCGATTAATAGTTTTTATAGGAGCCGCTCGAATAGATAAAGATATTATTTAGGTATATTATTATAAAATTATTTAAGAAATCGCCTAACGCGTTATTAATATAATATTAAAAAGTCGCTAGTACTTTAGCTAGGCTAAATAGGTAGATAAGGTACTTAAAGAGCCTAAAATATATATAAAACGCTATAAGATATTCTTACCTCTTTACGATATAGAGCCTATAAAAGGCTATATAAATATTTAGTTTAATAAACTATTTAGCGCTAGCTAGGCTCTATAAGGTTTCTTTAATTAATAATAATAAATAATAATTTTATTTTATTACCTTATTTAAGGCCTAATAATTAATATAAAATCTTCAACCCCCTTTTAGCTTCTTAACTAATAGGACTAGCGCTATAGCTAATAATAAGCTCGCTTAGATCTATCCTTTATCTATTAAGTCGGTTATTTACTTTTAGACTTCTAGGAATTAATCCCTTAATATACTATATAATAGACCCTAAGGAAGGTTTAGGTCGGAGCTATTTAGGTTCTTTTATAAGCGAATATAATAATCGTTACTCCCTTAATATAATAATAGGGTATTAACGCGCTTTTCGTTAAAAAGGTTATTAAATTATTTTACTTTAAGAGGGAGAACCTTATCGACCTAAAGGGATATAGGAATTCTTAGGCAAAATATACTAATTATATTATATAGACTTATTATTAGGAAGTAATAACCTATATATAATTTAGTTTCTTACTATATAAGCGCTATAAATATTAAGCCTAATATTACGATTATTAGATATATTACCTACCGCTTCTTTATAATATAGATAATAAGATCCTAAGCTAAATAAATAACTAGCTCCCTCCGTTTCGCTTATAGGGAGATATTATATTTAGCTATCTATAGGACCTTAAGGATTAAGTCCCTTATTAATCTAAAGATTATATATATTATAATAGGTAATTCCTATCTATTAATATTAACTATAAATTAAACGATACTATTAATAAATAAGGTTACCTTAAACCTCTTTATCCTATTATATTAAATATTTATTATAATATATACCTTCTTATAAGTAAAGAATAAGGTATATATTAATTAATAATATTATATAAAAGATTTACTTATTATAGCGTAATAATTATAACTATTATCCGCTTATATATTAATAAACTAAATAGAATTAATTAATATTAAGATAAGGAATAAGTCTATATCTATATTTTCGATAATATCCTAAAAATATATTATTAATTCTTCTTTAATCTACCTATTATAATATTTTACCTTTAATATAAGACTTACTATAAAAGCAATATATTTCCCTAGCCGCCTATAGGCTCCTTTTATTCTATTAAATCTAACGATTTAATAGATAATTATTATACCCCTTTTATTATTAGGTAGAATCGATAGGAATATACTATATAGTCCGGTATATTATAGCGAAAGTAGCTATTATTCTCTTAGCGCGCGCGGATAGTATCCTAATTAACCTATATAGCCTTAAGGTATAGGTTATAGCTAGAGTTATTAATAAAATAGCCCCTCTTATATAAGGCCGGCGCGAAGCTAGTTATATTAATATTAGATATTAAGGTATTTTTATTTTAATATATTATAATACCTAAATAGGGTAATCTATAGCGGAGTTTATTATTAAGCTAAAATAATTTAATATCGACCGTAATTATATAAATATAGATTACTACTTAGGGTAGTCGTTAAGTAGGATATCCTTTCCGATATAATAATCTTAAAGCTTTAAGGTAAGGGTAGCGCGAAGCCTTATTACCTTAATCTTATCCGCTTAAATAGCGCCGCCTAAAAGTTATAATTTAACCTTAAAATATAAAAAGAAATCGGAGAAAGGCTTACTAGCGGCTTAAGATATATTATCTAACTCTATTATAATAACCTAATAGTAATAAGGGTCCGTAAAAATAGAATCGAGATATTTTAAGAAGGTATTAAGGTTATATCTATATTAATTACCGCGCTTAAAGAAAGATATAACCTTTACTTAAACTATAAGCGAGAGGTATTAATAAAGGAAAACCTATTTATCCTATTTATTATTAATAAATATTATATTAATAGTTAGCTTATATAAGATTATAGCCCTTTAGGCGGTAAAAAGGTTCTTATTATTATTATAGGGGGCCCCTATTAGGAATAGCTTATATTATCGCGCTTTAAGAGCTTAAATAGTTTCGCGCTATACTTAAAGGATTTTAAAGAGTTTATTTATTATTAATACCTCTATTTTAATATCTAATTACCTAATAGTCTTACTACTTAAAAGTATAAGGTATAATTCGAGAGTATAAAGTTTATTAAATATAATAGATTAGCCTTAATATATTTATATATAAGTATCTAATTAAGAATTAATAAACTTAAAGAGGGAGGTAATATAGCTCTACCTTATTACTAATATAGCTACTTATAGGGCCTAATCGGTATATTTATATAATCTATAATACTTTAGACCTAAGCGTAGCTTAAGTCTATAATAATAGATATTTAAACGGATAGCTCTTTAAGCTTTATCTATACTAAAAGAACCTTAAGTAAGAATTCCTAAGGAACTAAAGACTCTAAAAATACCTAAATAAGAGAGATTATCTAATTATAAAGATATTAGTTTTATATTACCTCCTATAACCCTTTAATAATCGAATAAGATAGCGGGTTTAAATTAGATACTTAAGACCCTTTTTCTTCTACCGATTATAAAAGCTATAGCCCTAAGATAAGGTTAGAAAATATCTAATTAAAAGCTAAAGACTTTAAAAAGTAATAAAAAAAAGGAAGAATTAATAATATAATTAGCTAATTTAATACGCTAATAATCCGATTTAAGGATATTATTAAAGTTCTTTATTATATTTAAGGTAAGATTATATAATATAAGAACTATTTAGACGCTAAAGAGACTTATTACGATTAAGTAATTAATAAGATATTAAGAGTTATAGCTAGAACTATAAGTATTTAGGATAGCTTATTAAAATACCTTATAGTTTTAAGAATTATACCTTAGCTTACTTTTATTAATACTTTTATTTCTCTTTACCTATTTAGGTTAATAAATATTATAATATAGGATTAGATTTATAAGATTATAGTAAGATATTTTATAATAATAGTTATAAAGGAAAAAGCTATAACTACCTAAGCGGAAAGAGTAAGGAGATATCTTAATAAGAAGGATAAATAATAAATTTAATAATAAGAAAGGCCCTCTATTTAAGCGCTAATACCTATTATAAGCTTAATAGTTATTTACCTTTAGAAAGATTACTTTATATTATTACCGTTAAGGAGCTTTTTAGCGGGTTTATCGAGCCTTTCCTAAAGGAAAGAAAGAAAAAAGATAAATAGTTATCTAAAGTAGGAGGATAATACTATATAATATAGTATTATCTAAAGAAAAGAAGAAAAGGGTATAATAATATACTATAGATAAAAAGGCAATTAGATATTAAGGAGTATCTAATTAAATAAATAAAAACTCTTCCTTTTATTTATTTTTTTCTTTAATTATTTAGATATTTAAATTAATTCTAATCCGATACTTAATATATTTTTCCCTTTTTTCTAATAAAGCTATTACGATATTATTATTATAAGAGTTACCTCTATACGCTTAAAGAGCGTAATTAATATCCTTCTTATAAGAAGACTATCTAATTATATTATTACGCGCCCTTATATATATTAATAAGCTAGGAAAAATAAAGCTATCCCCTCTTATAGTAGGGTACCTATTATAACGCTAGATAAGTACTTACCGCTAGGCTTTAGGTTTTCTTCCCTATTAAACTATTATTATCTTTAGTAGTCCTAAAGTTAAATACCTATTATTAAGAGGTAATAACCTCCTATATAAGATCCTAAATAATTAGCTATAGGACTATTAATAATTAATCCTTTACGTTAAGTAAGTATAGTAATAATAATATAATATTACTTAAGATAATATAGTATTACTATTAAATAAGAGCTTTTAATATATAATAGTTAGGTATATTTCTAAGGGATAAACTAAGTAAGGGTCTATATTAATATATAGAAGAAGGTATAGCCTAAGTAATAAGTAATATTACGATAGTAATAGGCTATAAGTTATAACTAAATAATTATATTAAAAGCTATCTAGCTACCTAGTCCTAAGGAGTATAATCGGGGATAGCTTATATAGTACGGGATTATATCTTTTCCTGCTATAATCCGGAGGGCTCTTAGGATCACCTAAATAATCCTTCGAGCCGGATCGTCCTAGATTATAAAAAGATCCCCACGATCCTCTCGCCATGTCACGTGACCCTGCGGCCTGTCATGTGTCCGTCCTGCGCCTTTGACCAATGACATGCCTGGTTGCGACCAACCTTCAGTCGGGTCGTAACACGGTTCAGGTACGCATTCACAGGTAACAGGTTAAAGAGGTCTATATGAAGAGATTGATAGTTTCGGTGCGGGTGCATCACCTCTCATAGGTGGTAGTACAGCGACGACCACGAGCATTGCGAAATTCTAGCCAGAACAAGATGGAGGAAAAGGAAGAAAGGGCGAGAACGCCGAGACACCAAGTGCAGGGTCATTATTGTCACACATAGCACAGGGTTAAGATTAAATTCGTGAGGTGAAGTTCTCACATCAGACGAATCTGGTACGGCTATTCGTACATGACTCAAGCTTAACCCCTTGGATGTCCCTCTCTAGCATACACGCAGCTATAAGAGCAGCAGGTTGCTTTCACTAGAAGAGAGAATACAAGAACGTCCAGTCCACTAAGTCACTACCTACCTTTGCATCGTTGTGTGTGGTAATTATAAGCAGAAAGGTAGGGGCACTGGGTCATGGCGTTATTAAAAGCATGAGACTTTTACGAAGCAGAAATACTAGGATATTGAGCGAAGGACAATATCGAGCAAGAAACATTGAAGCAAGGTGGGCGGGGCGTCAATATCAGGTGAGATTGGAGCAAAAGAGTAAGAACGGCAGGGCAATGAACGTCCGGCCGGGGGACTGAAGCAGGCTTGGCCGACAAATCGCAACCCGTGGCGGCACAAGAGAGGACGTAAGACGTTGAGGCGCAAAAGTCATATCTATGGAGGCAGGTGCACTTGCGTAGGAACACCCAAAAAGGCAAGCGATGGAAGCTGGGACGAACACAACGAAGCAAAGGAGCAGAGGCCTATCATACGATGCATGTTGAATCGTGATATCATCAGGCCAACTGTTGCACCTATCAGTTTCTCCGTTTTCCACTTTGTGAGTCCAGTTCCAGATGCCGGTACCGCGGGCATCTTCCGCGCGTATATGGTCACGGGATCCAGACGTGGAACCAGATTTTTGGGTTTTAAGCCCCTTCAGATGCTATTCATGAAAGACACGCCCATCAGTATGCACATTGCTGAACCCAAGTGCGACCTAACCCACACTGCCATAAGTTTCAGGCGGGAGCCCACCGTAACGGACGTTTCGAAATTCGCCCAGTCCGTGTTCTATACGGCTCCAATGGTTCGGTCTGCTCACGGACTCTGCGAACTCGAGATAATTTTCGATAACCCGTAAAAATACTAAGGGAATCATCACTCCGTGTTCTTGGCCAAGATCGTGCTGTATTTGTGTGAAGTTGTCTTGCCGGTGCTGTAACTTGCGAAGGTACTTCGAAGGGAGAGTCACTCATGCGCACATGCAGTGACTTTGGGCCAACGGAGGGTGTATGAGCATCTACTGATTGCAAGTCTTGTGAACTATCTTCGACTTGTTCCAGTGATTGTTTCTGTGATCGCAAGGAGGGCTTTGAGCGCTTTGATGATCTCAGCTTAGAAACCCTGACATCACTTTGAATAGCGGGCGTGCCACGTCGCATCGACCGAGAACTTCGTAGTCGGTCCTTCCAGATGTCTTCCATGACAGTTGTATTCCAGCCACGAGACTCGTGGCACTTCGCTGCTGCGACTAACTTCTTGCGCTCCTGGTCGATCCAATGGAGGAGAGCATTATGCCGCTTTAAATTCCGCTCGACATGGTTAAGCAGAATACATGAAGTTTCATGGTATGTGGCGCCCTCGAAGACCGGACCCTGTTGAGTCTCTTTACTTGTGCAACCTAGCTCTGCCTTTAATCTGTCTTTCTTTTTCTGAAGTCGTTCTAGTCGTCTCAAATTGTAACTTTGATACTCGAGCCAATTCTCGAGCTGGGTTTGATCACAAGGATCTTGGTGCAAGGTAAACGCGGCATCTATGCCATATCGTCTTAGGCGTTCGCGAGCTTGATTGATAAAGTCGGAGAATGAGTTGTGGCGAAAGAGCAATCTATCCTTACTCTGACTCTGACGAAACTGTCGCCACTTGGATAGCTGAGTGCAGAGCACGGCATCGTCCGTACCGGCGAATGACCTCCAGTATTCAATGATTGCTTTATGTTGCGTCGGTAGGTCGCGAAGGGGAATGTCGATCTCTCGTGGATAACAGGGTGGACAGCCCTCTCGTTCAAGCGCGATTCGCGCCTTGGCTTCTAGCGACCGAGTAAGCTCGTTTTCCTCTTCGTCGTCGAGGGGTGGAGTAATGCAGCTGTGCATAGATGTTAGCAAGACGAGGGTTGAGATACTAAGAGCAATGTACCGTAATCTTGACGTAAGGGCATTTGCGTCGAGCGTCGGTGACTGCCACTGCCTAGAATGGACATAATCAGTTTGCGATTGAAACCTTCGTGCAATGAGTGCAGATGTTCCTACTGCGCTTCTGCCAAGATAGCTGCTCGCTGTGCTTCTGAAAGAGACGCGCATCCTGGAATGGTCACGAGGCTGCCGATTAAGGAAATGTGTCAGCAAGATGGATCAAGTTCTGTTTCTTTGTGGTGCTCTGTCCTACCTGAAGTTGCCATAGTCGTGGATGATTGTTCGTGAAGCTAAGTCTCCAATAATTGAAGTAGAGGTGGGGCTCATGATCGAAGGTGTCCGCTGAGGTGTTGGGCTTGGGGCCGTTGATGATGGTGATGTTTGTTCGTAAGGGCAAATGGGAGTCGCGAGGGCGATATGAATCAGCGGATTAATGGTCGGGACTCGTCATCCATCTCCGTTCTCGACTAGGTAAGGTATGGTACTCGTGACTTGGGCTACCCAGCTGAATAGGTACTTCACAGTAGTAAGGTACTTACAAGTATCACGCTGACGAACCGCCTACCGCGTCCCCCATGTGAGTCCCAGATTAGTCGAGTGAAGAAAGAAGTATATGTGTACTTTGTCGAGGTAAGCATATGTCCTCCATACTTCTAAGTTCGTCTTTACACTGCAGATCTCAATGCCACCGAACGTCGCTGCGTATGATGCCATCCCGTGGCATTGTGCACTGTACACTCACAATCGAGAACACAAATAGAGGCACAATAGCTTTGAGAACAAGTTTTCAGTCAATACACAAAACGGCACTGCGGGCAATCGTAGTTCTGGAATCAGTATGAGAAGTGCTCTCGTCTATCTTCATTATCCGTGAACAAACTCATGTAGCCTTCTTCGACGTGTAAACCAGCTATCTTCTCAAGTTCTCCTGGGCCTTCTAAAGCCGGAAAAAGCATTGCTTCAATAAGGCGAGCCGTCTCAGCGTCCAGGACAGGCGGCGCTTATGCATGGATGGCAGCACAGCGCATTTGACCAATCCATTGCACGAGCCATGGCTTTGGTCTGCAGGGCTGTCACTCAGAAGCCCCTGGCATGTAGACGTGCTTTCATGGATAAAACTTGACACTGCTGCTGTACAGACGAGACCGCAGCTTCCCAGACTGGTATATTCATGCTCGATACTTCTGTATGTCGTTCTATCACGCGGCCATGCCTCTTATACCGCAAGACCAAAACGTTTTTGTCATTTTGACCGCGTGCGACTCCAGAAACAAGGCTAGTAGCGCCTTCAAGCTCCAGCATAACTCCAAATGGTTGCACTCGGCTGTCGGAGGCGTCGCTGAGGCGCCAACAATAGGCAGTCGGGAGGTAACGCCTGCCGCTTCCGGGGATGCAGAATCCGAAGATGAGGAGCCGGACGCTGCCGACCGCCTAGTCGTCACATTCGACAAACTGCTCGACTGCTGCCCTGACGGATTGCAGTTTGGAACTCGTCCAAGTACCTCTCATGTTCTTCTAGGTCATCGTGGAACAAAGGGCATCAGCGCGAGGCAATATAATATCGTCGCAGACTCGGATCTTCGCATATGGCTCCACGACTATAAATCGACTTATGGAACTGCTGTGGGTTACGACGGCCAAAATCAGGAGGAGACGAGAAGGAACGAGAAATGGATTCTAGCTTTCTCGCCGGGCACTAAGAACATTTGTGGGGAAGTTTCGATTCATTCTGGTGGCCTCGCCATCACCGTCGAGTTCCCAAACCACCAAGCAGCCAAGTCTCGGTACCTTGAAAGCCTCAAAGCATTCTTCCAGCAGCACAGCGCGCCTAACGTCGTTGGAAGCAATGTATCAGTCGCAGCTCAGCTAGAACTGGAGAGTAACGCCACAACGGAGGCACCTAGCGAGTCACAAACTCCGATCCAAAGGCTCATTTATTATACGGAAAAGACACTTGGAAATGGCGCCTACGGCACCGTTTATAGAGCTATTAGGGCTCGCGACGGTAATATTGTTGCTGCCAAAACCTTTGCTCGTCCGTCAAATAAGAGGAATTTTGACGGAGTCGATCCGGCATGGCTTACTGGAATACGAAGGGAGTTCACAATCATGCGGGATAACCCTCATGTCAGTTATCCCTCTATAAAGCGATCCGAAGATGCAAGCCTGACATTATTAGGCAAACATCCTACAAGTCTTCGACTTCCGAGAGACGCCGCAACCTACGATCATCATGGCGTATTACCCCTGCGGTAACATAGCGGACGCCGGTATCACGAGAGACGAACAATACGTATCGGCCCTTGGTCAGATCTTAGACGGTCTTACGCATCTTCATTCACAAGGGACTGTGCATCGCGATTTAAAGCCAGAAAACATTCTCATCGAGACCGAGCCGCTCTTCAAGGTAGTTATTGCCGATTTTGGGCTGGCGAAAGTCATCACTACTGCTACCTTATTGACAACTTTCTGCGGCACGCTGCTATACGCGGCCCCCGAGGTTTTCCCCGGAATCAGTGACGGTCATGGTCCTGCAGCAGATATATGGTCCCTTGGCGTCATTGGCCTCCAGTGGCTATATAATATCCCAACGGCTCCTAAGCTCCCGAGATCGAAGGCAAAGCATGGAGCCCCTTCTGATAGGGCCTGGCATCATTGGATCAAAGAATGGTCGGACAAATTGATTGCTAGGCTGATGGACGAAGACGACGATAAAGTTATCGATATACTCTCTCGTATGATGAAGTTCGACGCCAATGACAGGTGGTCTGCGAAATGTTGCTTACGACGAGGTTTTCAGAATGGGCTCCTCAGCAGAAGAGCAGCCGACAACTTGGTGATTTGTGCGGATAACTCGTTTGAGTCCTCAAAGGACGAAAATGCGCGGTATATTCGCTCCCAGGCATTATCTCCAAGACAGTATTCTCGAGAACACGATACAACAGTACGCATACGATCAGTACAGGCTAACCATTAGCTTAGCAATGCAGTCCACGAGAAAAACACCATTATGAGGCTCTCCCAGGATTATTTTCACGTGCTCCGTGTGATTCGTGTTACTGCATCCTCAATTACCATGTGCTGACAAGTGCAGGGTCGCCAAGAACGGGCGAACAACATTCGCGATGTTCGTCAACAATAGCCTCTGATCACTTTAGGCGAATCCTTCGCATTAGATAGAATAGAAGAACATTGCATTTTTCAAGAAACTCTATCGTAACTCGCGGTCCTTCTAATATTACCGTCCTTGCAGTCTTACCTAACTTTATAGAACGGAATAGCCTGTTCCCCCTAGGTGACCTTGCTAAATCAACTAGCCTTCGCAAACCTTGCTACGAGCTTGGCCTTAACTTTGTCCCCTATCTCCCTCCCTGAAGATACGGTTTAAGTTAATCTATGTACTAGGCACTTTCACTGCCATGCCGTTTCCAAACTTATAAAGGGTTCATCATCGATACTGTTCTCTGTGGTCTGGCCGAGCAAGTTCTTCTGGCCGTCCGCTAAGGCGTCGGCTGCTTCAGCCATAATACGTCTTCGAGAAGCGCTTGCAATGTGACAGAAATGTACTGACTGTGGCTCACTTTCATGCCTGCCCACCGACTTGAGGCCTCTGTTTCCATGTGCTTCACCAACGCGACTCTGCGAACGTACTAACAATCCTGTGACGGAACAGTCAACATGGGCGCCATTCGCCGGTCACGTTGATCAATGTTAGTGCAAATTCAGATGCAGTTCGATATGCAGCTTACGTCAATACTACCTCCTGCGACAATTGAGCTTTGGTGATATGTCGGTTTCGACGAAGGTCCTGTTTTCTCATTCGCGTTATAAAACATTTCGCCCAAGGAGGTGCGCCTTCAGCGGCCCAGCCGCGCGCGCGCGGGGAAACCGGGGTCCACGTTGTACGGATGCAAAGTACATGGATGCACGCACCTAGGTAGCATCGCGCGCCGTGCGAGTCTATCAGCATGGCTTCTCGCTCTTTGAAGAGTGCCAAAAATCGGGTTAGCCGTGCTACAAGACTTCTAGCAAGGACAAGACCCTATTAGAGCCCTCTTGCAAGCGCGATTGATCATGAAACACTGTCAGTGAAACAACCTCTACCCCCCTCTCGGGACTGATGGTAGTACCGTCATCACAAACACCTACTGTAGGCACGTTGACATGAAGAAACACGCAGGCCTCCGCGCTCTGGTAGGGCCGAGGCAGCGGAACTTCCCTACGGCAGAATTGTTTGTTCCAGTAACAACGTAAAGAACGTATGGCGTTTGCCACGCGCAAGCAACCTATGCGCTATGAAGAGCGCAAGGTCTCCACAGGCCGACCCTGGTGTACATGCTACGGTTAGTCTCGCTAGGTAAATGAAGATGCAGGAATTCCGCATGTTTGCTCTGTCGACACCGAAGAGTCTCCGCAGTACATGATTACTGCGCATATCCACGCGATAGGCTTCCAAAGAGTGGCACCAACCCGAGCAGACCACCCTTATAGTCAGATAACGGCAAATTATTCACCAATCATCTATCGGTCATTACGGTTCCTTAGTTCTCTACTATAACCTCTAGGCGCTAAAGAATTAGGCACTAATCTAAGGTATCGCTGCCTGCTATATCGTCTATTAATTAGGATATTTTCTTTTAGGGAGCTTATACTTTGCTACTAACCCTAATAAGATATAGGATTTAATATATATTATAGCGTATTTTTATAAGAAACCTTTTATATCCTCGCTATATTATATCTTAGGCCGCCGTCGTTATTACCCCTATATTTATTATAGTATTATCCCTTTTATAGAGATATATTTTAGCGGGTTTATTAGGCCTTTCCTAGAGGAAAGAAGGAAAAGAGATAAGAAGTCGTTTAGGGTAGGAGGATAATACTATATAATATCTTATTATCTAAGGAAAAAAAGAAAGGGGTATAATAATATACTATAGATAAAAAGGCAATTAGATATTAAGAAGTATCTAATTAAATAAGTAAAAACTCTCCTTTTTATTTATTCTTTTTTTTAGTTATTTAGATATTTAGATTAATTTTAGTTTATATTTAATATATTTTTCCCTTTCTTTATAATAATATTATTATACTTTTATTATTATAAGAGTTATCTCTATATACTTAGAAAGCGTAATTAATACCTTTTTTTTAAAAAGATTATTTAATTATATTATTATATACCCTTATATATATTAATAACTTAAAAAATATAAAGCTATCCCCTCCTATAATAAAATACTTATTATAATATTAAATAAATACTTATTATTAGGCTTTAGGTTTTCTTCTTTATTAAAAAATAATCTTTTAAATATAAACTTCTTAAAGATAAACCTTTATATTAAAGATAATAGATTAATAGTTAAAAATAAATTAATAAAGGATATATTAAAGTAATAAAGAAACCTAAAGGGATAAAAATTAGATTAATAATTAAGATTATTATTATATAAGCGATTTTACCGCTTTAAAAAAGAATAATATTAAATTATATTTAATAAGTAATTTTTAAAAATATAATAGCTAATTAAAAAAGTTAAATCTTAATTTTTAAAAATAGAATAGCTTAGCTAAAAAGCTTAAGTTTTTATTAAGAATATAATAGCTTAGCCGAAAAAATTAGGTTTCGATTTTTATTAATATTTTAAGTAAAAGTAAAAATATAAATATATAGAAGAGATAGAAACTATTAGAAATTAATTAATTAAAGAAGATTAAATAAAATAACTTTTAAAAAGAAAAAAGAAATTAAAAAATAAAAAGAGCTAAGCTTAAAGAAAATATATATATAAAGAAGAAAGATTCTTTTTAGTTAATATTATTTACTATTAATAATTTATTTAAACCTTAAGATATAAAGAAGTTATCTTAAGATCGCTAAAGTTCTTTTATTTTAAAGTATATAAAGCCTTTATTATAATAAAACCTTTTTAATATTATTTTTCTATTTTCTTATATTATATAAAATATTTATTAATATATTAAATAATATTAAGGGTAAATTAAACCCTTACCTTTAAATCCTAATTAATTATAAGGATATAGGAATAATTATTAATATCTTTTATAATTAAATAGACTTTAATAAACTTATTATAAGTATTATAAGAAGTTTTTAAAGAGTTAAAAATCTTTTTTTTTTAAATTATTTAAAAAGAAAGGTATAATAGCCTTTTTAAAGGGATTTAAAGAAAAGATAAAACTAAAAGGTATTATAAAAGATTAATATATTTTCTAACTAAAAGCCTATATTTATCTTTATATTAGAAATAATATAGAAGTATTAATTAAGAAATATAATTATAAAGAAACTAAAAAATATATTAAGGAATAATATTAAAAAAATAATATTAAATAAATTAAAATACTTACTATATAACTATAAATATATAAAATAACTTATCTTAAATAGATCTATAAAATCTTTAAATTATTATTTTAATATAAATACCTTATTAAATATACCTACCTAAATAATTAGAAATTTTAATAAAAATAAGCTATTATAATATATTATATAATACTAAAAGATATAATAATCTACCTTTATAAATCCTTTTATAAAGACGCTAAGAAGCTAAAATATATATTATATAAGGATATTATATAAAAGATTGAAAGCTATTTTAAGCTAAGGATTAAAATAGCTAAAAGGAATATAATATAGAAATATAAAAAGAACTTTAAGGAACCCTTTAAGCCTATTATAAAGTCTATTAGATTTATTAATAAGAAAGATAAAATATTACGAACTTCTAATAAAGAAAGAAAGAATATAAATAATCTAATAAAAGCTTTAAGGATTAAAAGATATTAACCTTTAAAAAAAAGAAAATATAAGAAAAACTTAATTAAGCTATTAAGTATTTTAGGAAATAACTAAAGGAAATATTTAACTTTAATAGGCCTATTTATAATATTAACTTTTTTATAAAAGAATATTTATTTAACTATAAAAGAAAGAATAATATAAATAGTAATAAATATAAATATTAATATTATAATAATAAGATATATTAGCCTAAATAATATTTATTAAAGTAAATAGATAAAGATAATAGATTCGCTATTTAAGATTTAAATACTAAAGAAATTTATTTTAGATCCTTAAAGAATGTTATAGTAGGTGCGAAGCATACTATATAGTTAAAAAGTAAGGTAAAAGAAGTCTAATTCTCCTATCGAGGGGTGCGTGCTATAAAGGAGTAAACTACCTACTAAAGCTACTAACTAACTATCGGACTATACTATTACGCCCTATAACTAACCTACTTCGTAATAACTCCCGCCCTTTAGAAAAATTATTATCCTAATAATCGCAATCTTACCTTTACTTTTATACTTTAAACCTCTTTTTATAATCTTACCCTTACTTTTTTATTATATCTCTATTTAGCGTCCTAATACGTTATCCCTTATATCTTTCCCCTTATTTACGCCTTAGCGCTCTATCCGGTTAAGCGGTCGATAGTTTATTTTCTAATTAAATAGTTATCTTATCCTATTAGAGAAAAGAAAAAAAAAAGGAAAAGGAAAAGAAAATATAAAAAGATATCTCGTACTCCTAAATAATAGATATCCTCCTATATAATTAAATTATTAGTTTTTATCCTTATAGAATATTATCGTAATATCTAAATAAATAATAGAAAAAGCGAAATCGATATAAATATAAAAAGAAACTCTCGATTATAAGATAATATAGTCGTTATATTTATTAAATAATACGTTAAATTTCTTTTATCGGCTTTACTTATAATCGTAAGGGTAATTAGGTCGTAGTTAGGTTACTTATTATAGATTAGTTATTTAAGGGTCCGCCTAGATTAATAAATATATTAATCTATTTCTTATCGTATGCGTAATACTCGGTTTAGATTCCTCTTATCTATTTATCCGTTTTAAGTATAGATAGTTTCTTTAAAGATAATATTATAATTATATATTTAGATATTTTTTTTTATATAATCTTACCGTATTTATTAAGTATCTATCTACCTATAAGCTTATATACTACCTATTATATATACTTTAGGACGATTTCTTTACCTATATCCCTTATAACTATTACTATTAGTTTAGCGACTTTATTATTTACCTTACTTATTAAATCGTATACTTATTATAATATTACTTATAAACGAATATCTTCTAATATATCTAATAAATTAATTAACTATATCTATATTTCGCTAGCGATTATATTATATCTAATTGCGTTATTAAAAATTTAAGCTATACGCGTTATATTCTATATATATTTCGTTCGCCTATCGCCGTCTACTATATCCTCTATTTACCTCTTATTCTACGTAGCCCTTATATCGCTTCTATTTCCGCTCCGTTACTTACTTCCTTTTTCGCGTAAAGTACGCTCGATCCTTTTTCCTTTATCCTTTATCTAAGCTATAGCGCCTTTAGGAGTCGCTATAATATCCTCTATCGATAATTCGATATCGATTAGGTTTATCGATTCTTAGCTATTAGGTTTTAACGCTACCTTTACCTTTTCTTCTTATAGTTATTTATATATTTCCCGGTACTTACGATAGACCTCTTTTTTAAATCGTTTTATTATTACCTTAGCTTTATCGAATCTTATTTTTATTTCCTTAAAGGCTACCCTATCTTATATTTCGTCTTTATTAATAATTACTTATTTATTCGGTTATACCTTATCTCTAGCTATTATTATATCCGCTAAACGGGTTATAGCTTAATTTAGGCTTTCTTATAGTACTTATACTACTCGACTAGCTTTTATTATCTCTTCTATTAGCTTACTTTTATAAAAATATAACTCGCGGCCTATTCGTCTAGCTTATAGCTTATCGAACTATATTTATATATTAATAAATAACTTACTACTATTAAAGCTAACCTATTTAGAATCGATCGATACCTATCTATCGTTTAGTAGCTTAAGGTCGTCTTACTTATTAGAGTTATTCGTCGTTATATTTTCCTCCTTAACTTAATCCTTTATTTATACGCTCTAGCTATTACGAATTAGATTTTCGCTAACGAACTTTATACCTTTATTACTATTTAAATTATTTATTATAACTATATTTCTTCTTACCGAAGGTTTAAAGAATAGTCCTCCTACGGCTACGCGATTTATTATCTAGATCGACGATCCTCCTAGGTATCTAGAGAGTCTATCGGGTACTATAATAGGGAATTATAACGCGTAGTTGCTTTTTTTCTATTCGATAGCTACTATCCGTATATATAATAAAACGTTAAATCTTATTATTAGCTTTAATAGTTTATTAGATACTATATATTCCGCTTTTAGTACTTCTATATATATAAAAATATAAATCGAGTATATTATATTAAGATAGTAATCGATTTAATAGTTAGTAAGTACTTTAAATTCTTTAATCTTAACTTTTATATTTATTATACCTCTTTATATACCGAACTATTATTACTTAGCTAAATAAGTATTTATAGCTTATTTAACGGTTACTTTAAATACTTCCCTATATTCTACTCTCGGTAGGTCTAGGAAGTATATCGCTAGATCGACGATATCCTTATACTTTAGCCGGTTATCTTTTTTATTTTTTTTAATATTAACTTTATAGTTCTTTTTAAAATCCGCTTTATATTAGTCTAATCGCTTTCTTTTTGCTCCGTTATATCGCTAAATACGTCGCTTAGCGAGAAAGAGCTAGTTTTAATCGGATAGGATTAAGTCTATTCTCGCGATAGTAATTCCTTCGGTTATATATTTATTTTTTAGTATATTTATTAGGTATTACGAAATATATAAGAGGTATTATATAGTTAGAAAAATAAAGATATAAAAAAGTAAGTAAAAGGTAAAGTAATATATATATATAGTTTATTATATATAGGTAGTAAGAGGTTCGTATTAGTAATATATATATTAAGGATTTAAAAGGTTATTAGGGAAAGAATATATACTTAGTTATAATATATAGGCTAAATATAAATATATTTATAAAATTTTCTTCCCTTCCTATCCGCCGGCTAGTAAATTATTATTAATATAGTATTATATATATAGCTTTTAGACCTATATCTTACCTTAATATATTTACTTCTCTCTCGCCTTATAGGGCCTTACCTTATACCGCCTATTTATTCTTAAGGTTAGGGTCTATTCGGGCTTCTTACGTTCCCTACTACTCGATAGCTTTAGGTTATCTTAGCTTAAGAGCTTATTATTTCCCTTATTCGTTTACCTTCTAGCTAATATTAGGTAATCGTATTTAAATATTTATCTTCGGGATTATTTTTACGATTATAGTTTCGGGTAGTTATAGTCCTTTAAGATTTAACGTTAGGTAAATCCTTTCGTATTCTTAAATTAAATCGTTTACTATCTAAACTAGATCTTATCTTTTTTTCTATTAATCGTACTAAGGTCTTTATCCTTTCTATCTTATTAAGTATTCTACTTATAGTATTCTTCCTTTATAGACTCTCTACTATACGATCTTTTTAATTTCCTATATATCGTCGGTTCTTTCGATAGCTTTAGGTTCTATTAGTTCTCGTCCGAATAGGTTATCTTTAGCTAGTATTAATATAAGATAAATTACTAAAACGATATTATATATCCTCTATCCTACCGGTAACTTAAGTCTATAGGCTAATAGGCCTACTTTCTCTATAACCTTAAAGGGCCTTATCTTCTATTATATCTATTTCCTTAGCGGTTTACCTAATAAGTTATATCTATAATATAATCTTAGGTATACTATATCGCTTACTATAAAGTCTACTTATTTATATTTAGAGTTATATTACTTTTTTGCTTATAATATTACGATATTAATTAAATATTTCGCTTCCTTATAGTATAATAAGCGTAATATATCGATCGCTTCTTAATCTCTATTATCTTTAATATTATCTATAAGTACGTCTATAATAGTTAGTAGTTTAAACCCTAGAGTTAGTTCGTTCGGGGATCTACCGATAGCCTAGCTTAATATATTATTTAATAAAAATTATAATACCGGTATAATCTCCGGCTATAGGACGTCTAATATTACTATATAGTATCTTAATACGATCTCTACCGTTTAGTTCGTTTTTTCTAACGCTCTATCCGTTTACGGGTAGAAGATTATATTTATTATTAGTTTTATTTTAAGTAATCGAAATATCTCGATTTAAAAGTCGCTCGAGAATTTTCTATTTCGGTCGCTTATTATTACTTACGGTATACCCTAATTATAGAATTAAAGTAGCCTTAAAAAGATCGTTACCTATTATTAAGCTATATATCTCTTTACTCTTAATATAAAGAGTTTCTTCCTTAACTACTTATATATATATATTATTATTACGTTAAATAGGTAATCGTATTTCTTAAGTTTCTAAAAGGACTATAGCGCTTCCTTAGGTAGGCCGACTATAAAGTCGACTACTACTATATAGTATAATTATATAGGGGTATATATAAGTTATAATTCCTTTAGTTATTTCGACCTATCCGTTTTATTTTCGATATATACTTTATACTTTTATATCTATTAAGTAATTTAATATAATATTCGATAGAAACTTAATCCGGCTAATACCTCTACTATACGTATTATACCTATATAGAAATTTATATTATACGCCTATTATAGTATATCTAGGATATATAATTATAATATATATAGTTTCTTAATTCCGTTTACTTCTACTCGGAATAATAATCCTTCCTTTAGTTTAAAGGGAATTTTAAACTTAATAATATACTTTACTATACGGTCCGTTATATCGTTCCGTTTTTCTATAGCTTTCTACTTAATAGTATCGATAATCTATTATAGCTTTAGTTTAGCCTTATATCCTTTTAAGAATTTATCTTTCGTCTTAGGGGATATCCTTAAGATAATATCCGCGAATTAAACCTTTATTATAGATTCGTTACTTATAAGATTATCGAGCTCGTTTTATTCCGTCTTTATTCCTTAGATTAATTTCTTATCGTCCTTATCGGTAGTTAATAATCTAGATAGGGCATCCGGTATTAGGTTTATCGTTTTAGGTATATAATATACTTCTATCCTAAACTAGCTTAGATATATTAAACCTCTTATTAAGCGTTTATTTACTTTAACGATATTAAATATCTTTATATTAACTTATTCTATTAGCCCTTTCGTTACTAAATAGTCTATTAATACTATTACCGGATACTTATTAAACTATAAGGTTATCTATAGTCTCCAATACGCCTAGATAAGGTATATAAATTCTAATTCTATCGGTCGATAGCGTTTTTCCGCTACTATTAGTATCCGACTTAAGAATAATACCGGTTATATCTTTAAGATTCTTAGATATCTATCTTATAAGTCGCTATTAATATAAAATACGAAGAGTCCTATACCTTATCCGCTAGCGTCTAGTTTAAAGAAAACTAAGCGCTTTAGATTATAATAATATAACCGTATTTCTTTTATTAGTTCGTTTTATAGTATATTAAAGGATTATTTTTTTTTACTTATCGGTTTAAATATTATTTTTAATATATATATCTATCGTAGGTTTTTTATCTTCTTAATTAGAGGTTTCTCCGTATCCTTTATCCTTAGTTCGGCTAGTAAGGTCTTTTTACGGTTTTCTAATAGTACGATTTTATATTAAAATCGGAAGATAAATCGTCTTAGAAATATCGCTATCCCGATATATATCTTAAGATCTATAAGGTTAGTTAGGAATTTAATCTTTAATAATATAGCTATTCTTTCTTCTATTATATTAAGGCCTAATATATTAACCTTAAACCTTAATATATATATTAATAGATATCCTACGAACGATTTTATAGGTAAGAATATTAATCTCTATTTTTCGAATAGGCTTAGGATTTCGCGTATATATTATATATAGTCTTTATATAAGTCGTTAAAAATAATAATATTATCGATATATACTTATATAAAATACTTAAATAGGTATAGGCGTTAATCTATAAATCGTTATATATATAATAGACTATTTTTAAAGCTTATAAATATTACGTTTAATCTTTCTATACCTCTCGGGCTAATAAGGACTATCCTATCCTTATATTCCTCTCGGACCGATAGTTAATAAAAAAAACCGGAGGTATTAAATACCGAAATATATTTCTTTCCTTAGATATCGTTAATAATCTCTTCCTATAATAGAATTAGATAGATATCCGGGACTATAATTTTATTAAGAGGCCTTAAATCGATTACTATTCGTCCCTTTTATTATCCGTTAACCGTTCTCTAAGCGATAAAGACTAAATATCTAAAGGGGGTTAGCTACGTTATCTAGCTTATCTTTCCCTATATATATAGAGGATCTAATATTTCGTCTAATATATATCGGTCCTCTTATCCTATTAGGTATAATCGTATTACTAATCGTTAGTATTATTAATTATCGATTAGGTCTACTTATATTTTATTTTCTTCGGCTATTAATACTATACCCTAGTCTCGCTATATATCGAAAGAATTAATTAGCTTTTCTAATTCCTTTACTTAAGTTATATTTAATATATTAATATATACTCCCTATTTTATAACTAATTCTAGGATCTCTATAGGCTTTCCGGTTTATCCGTATTTCTTTAATTCGCTACCCGGGCGGCCTTCTTCCGTTTTATCGTTACTTAATATCTTAGCTAACTTCCTTAATACTACGATATCGCTATCTTCCTCGGTTATAGATATATATATTAATATTACCTCGTTAAAGATATAAATTACTTCGTCGCCCTAATTATAGTCCTTAATAACTCCTAATCGTTATCTCCTTCTTAATACGATTAGGTATTTTATATCGTTTACTACTATCGCTTACGTTTCGTTATATATTATTCCCGATATCTCTAGGTTAAATATATTATTATATATATTAGCCGTTAACGATTTAAAGTAAAATATATATTTATAATAATAGGGGTTAAAGTATTATAAGCTTAAGTATATTATTCTTACTCTATCCGTTATAAAGGCTAATATAATAGTTATCTATACGATAAATATTACTTTAGAGGTACCTTTTAGCTTAATCTATATCTTATATATAATAGTTATTCTATATACTCCTCCGATCTAAAGGTATCTTTATATAGTTAATATATCGATTATATATATATTAATAAAGTTTATCCTTAATAGGATATTTAGCTTAAGGTAGGGTATAACCTATATATCGACTATAAAATATAAATAAACCGAAACTCCTTTAAGTAATCCTTTAATATAGAAATCGAATTTTACTTTCTTCTTTATTATAATTAATCCGTTTACGCTATTTATCGTAGATAGTAGATCTATTTCGTAGAAATATATATTTAATAAGTATTTATAAAGCTAAGACTTATTTATTAAAATATTAATATAGCCCATATCTATTACTCTATTAGTTAGGTTATCTATTAGGTTAAATTATATCTATATTTTCGCGTAAATATATCTTATTAACCCTAGGTTTATTCTTCGTGCCTTAATAACTTATTTTAGTTTAAAGATTACTAATACCTTATTTATTAAGTTATTTTCCTTAGTATTGCCCTTAACGTAGGGTATCGCGTTAGAAGTATTATTATTATCTTCCGATCCTAAGAGCTCCTTAATCCCTTTAATATAGCTTTCCTCCTTTTATCTATAATTATTTATATATATATATTTAAATATCTATAATTATAAGTCGAATAATCTCTTATACTTAAAATATATAGTTTATATATCGATATTATTTATTAATCCGTAATATATAATCTATATTACCCGCTTAAATTATAGTACTCCTATATTAGGTTTCTCGTTTAATAGGGTAGTAAAATAAGAAGAAGAAGTAATATAATTATCGTTAGCTAGGATATATAATATATTATCTTTAGCCTAATCGAATTCTTCCGCTATATAGTAACCTTTATTAATAAGTTATTTCTCGAACTCTTCCGCTTTTTCGTCTCCTACTTCAATATATATATAGTTATCCTTAGATAAGAAGGAGTTACCCTATAGGACCTATCGTCTAAATCGCCGAGGTTATACTTATTATCTATAGAATTATCTACCTTATTAATATTATACTTAACCTTATCCTTATCCGTATCCTAATCCTTAATAGCGATTATTATAGTTATTATTATAACGATTTTTATTTCGTCTACCTAACTAACGATTTCCTCTACGCGGTCTACCTTTATTTCTATATCTATTTTATTATTATCCGCCCTATTCGTTAGACTAATAGTTATTATAATTATTATTTTTATAGTAGTCTTATCTATTATATATATATTAGTTTCGATTATTATAAAAGCTATTATTACCTCTTATATCGCTATAATCGTTATTAAGCGTAGCTATATTAATAGTAATAGGTTTATATCCGAAAGGGTCCTAAAGGAGGCTTCTATTAAAGGATAGTTTTAATATTAAGTGCTTAATACTTTATTTTTCCTCTATATACTTTAGATATTTATATAACGTTATTATTTCGTTAGGTTTAATAAGGAACTAGCGAAAGGTTAGGTCTATATATATATAAAGAATTAATACTAGCTATATTAATATCTTAAAGCCGGCTACCTTACCTATTCGGACTAGCTCCGCTACCTACTCGCGGATATTCTTACCTTTACGGTAATCTTCCTCTATATAGTATATAATAGATAGCTATTAGTTTACTTCTACCTTATTAATATAGAATTATTTATATAATATATCGATCTATCCTTTAATAGATAATCGAATATTCTACTTTTTATTTTCTATTAGGATATTAATCTATTACGATAGTATACCTCCTTTAAGAAGTTAACTTAGATTAATATAGATTATCTCTCTCCTCTTAGATATAGTATAGTTATCTCTAATACTTTTAGTAAATAGGTCTATATTTCGCTAGTAAACGTTAGATCCGATTATTATAGAGTCTCCCTTACTATAACTAGATAGAAGATCCGGCTAAAAGTATCCTACTTTCGAAAGCTTCTATCTATCTTTTATATTACTTCTAAAGTCCGGTCTTATCCGCTATAAGTAGTTATCTATAGCTACCTTAATTTATTAAGAGAATAATCGATCGAATTAATCGTTTTATAATATTAATAATACCGGTATTATTTAGCCTCTTAGAGGGCTATTTAGTCTTTAGTTATTCTATTACTCCTAACCTTAGCTATATTACCTAAAGCCTTAGGGGTTTTACCGGTAACCTTAATCTTAGCTACTTAGCCCCGCGCTTATCGATATCTCGGACGAAGGAGAGAAGGTATATACCCTCTATTTATCTTATTCTAGTAGCGCCTATAAGTCCTATAAAGGGGCCGTTATATCTTCTCGTAGTCTTCCTACTATTAAGGCAAAATAACCTATTATCTATAGGATCTATTATAGAGAAGGTAGAAGTAGTATTTAAATTACCTAATTTAGAGGTATACCGCTTATAGTAAGCTCGGTCCGGTTATTAGGATATTAAGTAGTTTATTAGGCCTACTATCGAGAGGGTAAGTAATATTATATAGGCTAATATTATAGTAAGTAGGTAGCGGAAGGAGTAATACTACGTTTCGGTAGGATATATACCGTTAGGGAAAGCGCTAAATTCGGCGGTATTAATATATACCTAATTAGGGGCCTATATAGTTCCTTCCTTAATTATCTATCTTAGAAACCTACTCTTAGTCGCCCGTTTTAATCTAGCGGCTTTATTTTTTAGTTACTCCTATCGAAATTAATAGAAATAGCTTCTACCTATATTATCGCTATCTATTTACGTTTAGGTATATTTAGTTAGTATTCTTATAGCTCTTTAAAAGGTATATTTAACCGCCGAATATATTATAATATTAAGTTAAGGGACTATCTTATCGGTAGACTTTACTCGCTAGTAGTATATATTTATCTAGCGATCCGCCTTTAACGTTATAATATTATATTAAAAGACCGTTTATTATCGAGCTATTCGATTAATATATAATCCTTAGGGTTTATCTCCTATCTTCCGATTAGGATCTCGATTATTAAATTAATATCTTTATCGGTAATTTATCTAGAGAATAAGTAAGTAGTTTATTTAAATCGGAAAATATAGCCGGAGAGGTTAATAAAGGACTAATAAATTATATAGTACGATAATTATATCCTATATTATTATCTCTACTTCTCTAAATATAGAGAGAGAAGTTTTAATAGCCTAATAATTAATATTATATTTAGGCTTTATCCTACGGTTGCCCTATTATATCGGGTATAAAGGTAGAATTACTATTAGTTATTATAGTAGGTACGAAGTATACTATATAGTTAAAAAGTAAGGTAAAAGAAGTCTAATTCTCCTATCGAGGGGTATATACTACGAAGGAGTAAACTACCTACTAAAGCTACTAACTAACTATCGGACTATACTATTACGCCCTATAACTAACCTGCTTTATAATAAAGAAGTATTAAAAGCTTTAAATTAGAATTTATAATTAATATAAAATATAAAGAAATATTTAATATAGATATATTAACCTTATTATCTTTTAAGGATTAAATATATTAATAAAATAAATACTTATAATCTAAAAAGAAAATAAATAGACCTTTAGTAATATAGAAATCGAGAAGGTATAGGCTATTATAAAGAAGCTTAAGTATCTATTTAAATATTACTTAAATTTAATTAAGAAAACCCTAAAAAGTAGCGGATTAACTACCGCTATTATATATAAAGGATTACTAGACCTTAGTTAATTAGATCCTATAGAAATTATTATAATAGTATTTAAGAGGGTAGCGAAATAACCTTAATAAAATAAAGGGTCGGCTAAAGGAGATAAACCTATACCTCTATTATATAAGCCTAAGAACGATAAGATAAAGGCCTAGAAGAATAGCTAGGATACCCTAGAAGAGGAAATCCTAGCCCTAAAAGGCACTAACTTTAAGATTTAGGTTCCTAGAATAGATAATAAGGCTAAAGATAGCTATAAGTCTATTATTAAAGAAGATTCTATTTAATTAACCTAAATAAAGGCTAAAGAGCTAAGATTTAAACGCTATACTTAGCTAAAAGTACTATTAGATCTTTTATTTATTTAGCTACCTTAATAGGCTATAGAATAGCCTATACCTATTAATACTATTACTTCTCGAATAAGAAGTTTATATTATAATAATTACTTAATATCTAGCTATAGCTAAGGAGCCTATTTTTCCTTATCTATAAGCTAAATTACTTATAAGTAGGCTCTTAGCTACTTATAGTAGTAATTAATATAATATAGAATAGGGAAAATTTATAAGATCGATTATTCTAGCCGCCCGATTAATAAGACCCTAATTAATAAGATATTAATCGGCCGGCCGGATTAATAAGCTCGATCGATAAAATCGATAGCTCTTTTTTAACCGACCTTCTAGCCTAAAAGGTCTATTTTATAATAAATATTATTATTTATAACTATAAGTTATAACCCTAAATAAAGGGGCTTTTAATCTAAAGGTATAAATATACCTTTTATAATTAAAGAAAGCTTTTAATTATATTAAATAAAGGCTTACTTTTTAAATAGAATACTTTAAATTAAAGGCTTAGCTATCTTAATATCTTTTTTAAAATAATAACTAGCTAGCTATATTTAGCTAATCTATATAATAATATTAATAAAAGCTTTTTTATAAGCCCGCTTTATAACTTATTTTTAGTTAATATATTAAGGTTTAAAGCGCGGCTTTAAGCCCGAAAAAAGAACCTTTAGCTCTTTTTATAATCTAAGGAGTAAGGAGCTATAATAATAAGAATAGCTTTAATAAATTAATACCCCTTTTAGAAATCTATTAATACGAACTATTAGGATAATTAATCGAGCTAAAATATCTAATTAATTAAATAGGTCGGATAATCTAATATATCCGGCCTATTAAGCCTTTAAAACTTTCTATAAAAAAATAGAAAATATAATATAATAAAATATAATATATTATAAAACCTTCCTTTCTTTTAGAAGATCTATTTCCTTTATAATAAAAGCTCCTTAACCTATTAAAAGCTTATATTATTATACCTTCTAGATATAAATATAAAAGCCTTAATATTAATAGCTAGGGTAATTATTATTACTTATAATATAGAAATATATAGTAATATATAATAAAAAGGAGATTAAAGAGGTCTTATAATAGGCTTAAATCGCTATTATTAATAATAAGTAGTATTTAGGGCTATTTATTTTAAGAACTAAACGAACCGCTATTATTATTCTACTTTTAAAGGTAGCTAAAGAGATAGAAATAAATAGGGCCTTTTTAAGTTAATAAAGCTAGAAATTAAGAAAGATTATAAATAGAAATATAAAGGGAATAAATAGCTAAAAGAATACTTTAAGTAATAGTATTAATAGTTAAAAAGATATAATTACTATAAAAAGAGACCTATAAGTATTAAGTAATTTAAGAAAAACCCTTAAAACTCTTAAAAATAAAAAGTCTTTAAAGTAAAACGCTTAGCTTATTATAATTAGAAGGATTCTATATTATTAGAACCTTATAGCCTTTAGTCGCTTAGAATTAACCCTTTTACTTCTTCTATTTCTTCGAAAGAGACTTAGGTACCTCCGAAATAATAGATTACTTTAGAAAATAAAGATTATAAAAATCTAATATACGAATCGATCCTCTTTCAGGGCGGAATTATTCTTCCGCGAGACTACGGGACGGGTAGGCGGCCCGGCCAACAGGGGTGGAGCTGTTATACGTAAGAGCGACTGGTTGATAAGACTGCTCTTGGGCAGCAAGTGGAGGCCTACGCTCCTGAACTTCACATAATGTCTGACGACATGAATTAACTCACGAGCATCATTGAGAAAAGTGAATAATCAAACAGGGTTAAGCTAGTCTTCAACAGGATGACAAATTCGTACTTCGGCAAGCTCTCTACCAGTTGTAGGCTGGACTATATGCCATCGAATCCTCCGATACTTGAATCTACCATCCTCGTTCGTGATAGCCCTTCGGTGATGGAAATGACGTACATGCGCTCCAAGATCCACGTTCTGATACACCGCCTGTTGTAGCTCGATTACGCTCCTGCACCAGGCTCAAGCTCAAGAGCCTGGTCATTTCGTCGGCTTGCATCCGCCGATGGGAAGTCCTCGGATAATTGGGGGTCTCGTCCTGCGAGCTCTTTGTCGAAGTTATCTCGCCTTCAAGTCTCACTTGTGGCGGTTCTCCTGAGTGCGCGCGGTTGACTTTTTCATTCTGAAGCAGGCATGAGAGAACAGACTTCTTCGAGTTTGCCTTTGCAACTGTGGAAATAGGGCCGCGAGAGAAAACCATAGTAACACACGGCTCTTCGTTAGGATCGCTGCCAGTCGTAGTAGCGGCATCAGGTTTTGATCGAAAATTTGATTGGAAGGGGTTCATTGGCGCTTACCCCTTAGGTGAGCCCGGGATTCTCAGGCGTAGGCTTCATACTATAATCTTCCATACAACGCCCGATTAAATGACCAGAAAAGCCGGTCTTGAAAGATTCTTAAGCAGATGGTTTTGAATCTGTACGCTGAATGACAAGTGACGGCCCAACATTATCTACGTTGATGCCCGCAGTCATAACTTTCATTCTCCGCTTGATATGTTGCAGTTATTCTTCTGGCCGTAACCGTGGTAAGGTTAGGACCGCGGCGCCTAGGCGGAAGACGTCCTGCTGATCCATCGATCCCATTCATCATAGACAAGCCAACAAATCCAGCATTTTCAGCGTGCATAGCCGTCTTTGCCAGTCGCGGACATCAGAGAGGTAAGATTTCTTCCGTTTTGCATCTCTATGTGGATGCTAACTCTAAGAAGGTCCCAAATTTCCGTCCTACGCTTCGTCGGCTCGCAGAACTAGCCTCCTCCCGTCAGATAAGCCATCTTCTCATGTTGCTAGCCCAATGGAGTGAATGAACTTCCGCCTTGCATGCAGGTGTTTTATAGTGCGTAATGCAGAGCACTGAAAAGCAACACAAGACAATTCTACCAAGTAGATGAGTTTTCACATGTTCAAGTACATTGCCGTCCCATATTGTGTATGGGCCTGATGCTCTATATATACCGTAAAGAAACGAGTCTAGGGTGGTAAGTTCTCGAATCGAAGATTGTTAATTATGAGCGGATAGTTTGTTACTCAGACTCACGACCGTTATGGGAACTCATCTTATTACCCAGGCCTCCATACGATGCGGCCATATTCTCGACGTCGTGGAAAAACAATGCAGCCACGATCAGCCTTGTGTCTTTGGTCATGACCTATTTCAGATTATGACTTCTATTTGCCGAATCTGCACAGCGGATGTCCGGATTCGCGAGCACTTTGGTAAACTCCAAGATGAACAGTCATTATCACGCTATTGGTTGTGTCGACAAGTCAACAACGATAGACATTTCTGGGGACCTTCGAAATTATCTTATCCCGAACCAGTCACAACTGACATGGATGCGAACCTGCACGACGTTTGGCAAAGAGGGTCTACACGATTTATTCAAGCGGCGAGTCGGAATGCCAATGCTATATTCCTGGAAGGGACAAGGGTGTGTTCGGTGACTGAGGCCCAGAAGTGCGAGGAATTATTAGCTAAGGCTTTGTGTATCGTCGTTGATGAGATGAAGTTGAAGGGGGGCGATATTCATTAATCATCACTTCCCTCTATTGAGCGACCACACCTCCTCTGAACCTTACTCAAGTCACTCAGAATATCTCAGGTAAATCGCTTTTCTTCATGTACCTAAATATCAAGTTGCCAGTAGTTTTATCGAGGAAGGCTGTTGCCAACTTCTCAGAAAAACCTCAGCAATTTAGTGGATCATGATCGAATTGAGCATTGCTACTTACACGACACCTTTTTACTATTTTTATAGCAAATGCATATTGGCGCAGCGCTTCACTAATCCGCCGACACCAGGCCCCGTCCACCCAAAATAGGTGTGTAGCCACGGGTCGCAGCAGGTTCCCTCAATGTCATGCCTAGGCCCGAACCCTAGGTTCAAGAGGCAAGAGCGGCGAGCGATTTACACAAATGAAGCATACCAGCTCTGAAGGGCGCTCACCCGTCCACCAACACTTACCCCGCCAGGTGGCAATAACCTCGGGAATGATATCGGCGCAGGCCCAAAACTTCTGATGAGCTGGTTTGGCTACTTTGCTGTCTTCGACTGCGATTCAAGCATCTCTGCTCTTCACTCCATATCGCGAAAAATATTGTCTTGAGTGCAGCCGCATGCAGTCCAGCAAGGATCCAAAACAATTTGCTCCTATGGCATCAATGTACGAGGTTAGCTTCCAGCCTTCCCGCGTTATGGTCAAAATAACGTGTCGGATTCACGTTGAAACTCACGGAGCTGCCGCAGGATGCAATAAGCCGCCTTCGGTCTCGCTTGAGACCATTCCGCTCAAAGCCCGTTCGAAATTTCCCCAATAACATGAATATGAAGGAATGGCTTTCAGAGCTTGGATGTGAGGTTGTAATACTTGTCCTTCTCAATCAACCAATCTGACTTCAATAGGATCCAAGTGCATTAAACGTTCTGCATATCACTGGAACCAAAGGAAAGGGAAGTACAGCGGCATATACTGACTCTTTAGTACGCGCACATGCCCGTCGAAACTCGCGGCAAGTCAAGGTCGGGCTCTATACTTCTCCGCATCTTATCACGGAACGGGAACGCATCCGGATCAACTCTCGACCTGTTTCAGAGGAGGTTTTCGCCTCAACATTCTTTGAGATCTGGAATGTGCTATGCAGAGATAAACCGATGGATTGCATGCCCGGCTACCTGCAGCTTCTCGCCTTGCAGTCGGTACTCATCTTCCAAAGAGAGTCTGTCGACGTCGCGATTTATGAGGTGCATGCTGGCGGTCGCAAAGACGCTACGAATATCTTCCAAAAACCTCTTGCATGCGGCTTCACAGCAATTGGACTTGACCATGCGGATTTGCTAGGCAACAGCATTGAGAGTATCGCAGGCCAAAAGAGTGGGATTATGAAGTTCCTCAGACCTGCTTTTGCTAGCGCCGAAATCGAGCTTGCGGCGAGAAAAGTTCTCGAAGAAGAAGCCAACAGACTATCCTGCGCTCTGAAGTTTGTTGACGTTAGTGATATACTCAAGGAACACTCAGCGATAAGATCATCTGTCCAACGTCAAAATGCATCACTTGCCATACAATTATCGAATGCTTACCTGAGCTTGCAGGGGCAATGTTTGTCCCAAGAAGATATCGTGGAAGGGGTGAGTTTATGCTCGTGGCCAGGTCGATTTGAACGTATATTCGAAGGAAGGATACGGTGGTTTCTAGATTGCGCGCACAATTACCTGAGCATACCACCAGCCCTAGCCTGGTATATGTCGGAAAACCGATCCGAAGATGTCTTGCCAGACAAAGCACCTGAACGGATCTTAATATTCGGACATGAATCTGCACGCAGCTCTAATGAGCTTATCCTTCTTATCGCCGATATTTGCGTTCGGAACTCCTTCCATTTCGATTTGATCGTTCTCTCGCCATATCGACGTTACGGTGCGTAATTCGGATCTTTCTTATATTCAAAAGCTGAAATTCGATTAGGTCAAACCATCCATGGGTTCGATCTTGCGGAGGAACACCTTCGATTCTGGCACACAATACAGCCTACTGCTAAAGTCATTTGTGCGAACTCGCTGGACGAAACTATAAACGATATAAGAGCCCGTGGAAGTCAATATGAGCAGCGAGTCTTGATTACTGGCTCGACTTTTCTGGTTGGACATGCCCTATCCTTGCTTGGGAAGAACGACAGATAAAGCGCCATGTCTCGCAGCTTCAAGCTGTACGATCCTTCTAAATCTGTATAGACGTCTGAAGATAATCAGGCCATGATGTCCCGAAGCCGGTGAAATGGTAACGGCGTGCAGTGAAGTCGAGGAACCTCCTGGCATCTTGCTCAAGAATGTGACCAATATCTCTAATCCCCAGCTTGAAAATCAAATCCGCTTGGGAGTATTTGACCATAGCATCGGTATATCCTTCTGGCCACAACTCCCTAGAGGCTTCTGAAACAAACTTCCAGTACAAGCTCGTCATCCCAACGTCAATTGCCCTGCTGTGAGACCAGCGCCCCAATGTCGCTTTCCGACTTTTGAGCCGGAGTCTCTCGAATCTTTGCCCGGCAAGACATCTTCTTCAAGAGAGCCTTCTTGAGACCTAGGATGGTCAGGAAAGGCACTTTGGTCAATACGCCCGGTTATCGCGCGTTTCGTGGCTTCTCTTCTGGCTGCCCTGCGCGGCTGGCCACCTCGTCATGGCGTGTTGAGCTGCGTACCTCTTGCGACGACGCTTCTTGAGCGTGCATAGGACGACGACCAAAATGACGACGGTCAATACCAGGGCTGCGAAGTTCATCAGTAGAGTACTGTCTATTGCGGACATGGAGTGGCTAACGTACCTGCGAGAGTGCCCCAGATGATGAGCGCGCGTCTCCAAGATTCTGGATCTTTGACTTCTGGCATGACGGATGAAACGTGTCTTGGCAATAATCATGGTAGAGATTGAAAATAACAAATCACAATTTCGCAAATGAAGAACCGAGTGAATAAAGACCGTGTGAGCTGCGTCGCCGCAGGAGTCACATCAAGCGAGCCTGAAAGTCAGGGAAAAGCAGGTTGTGTCCGTGAGTACCCAAGCACAGGAGAAGCCCATGATATAATGGTGAAAAGGTAGCCTTTGATGATATATATCTTGGGATCTCTCCTAGCATCGTGGAAACATGAACTGGCATAGGCAACTTGAGACGCAAGAGTGGGCGCATTACAGGGGGACGGGGTCTGCATACAGAGGCGCATCAATGACAACTACGCTTTGTGCCTGCGAAAAGATGGCTTTTACAACGTGATGCGGTGCGAAACACGTCTGTTCTCAAAAGGTATATAGACAACCAAGCAGTTTTTGGCAGCCAGAAGGAAATGTACAGGCGTGAGCAGCAACCCTTCACGTTCACCAATGATCCAAGGTCGCATCGACTCGTAAGCTTAGGCACTTATGAAACGCGCCTGCGGAGCTGTAGCTCGATCAGGATTGAAGCTCACGTGGAGCACGCTCACTTTACTCTACTGTTTCCAATGCTCCAAGTGCTCAGCCCCCTTTAAGCATCTCGTAGCATAAATCCCTTCCTTGTGGTTCATGGTAAGGTATAATATAGTATACGTATCATATCGCCCTCGAAATGGTCTGGGCGAGAGTAAACTTGGTCTGCTGGTGCAGATATATAAGAGATTAACTCAGCTTGTGTCTGACATCAGAGCGTCTTCACTCTGATCCGGTGCAGTTTCACACGTTCATCTCACTTTAGTATTCTGCGGTGAATCCTATGCACCTCTCAGCAGTTTCCTTGTACGCATCAGTCGAATAAAACCCTAGCTCGTGCAAATACTGTCCATATATACATATACCTAAATGTCTTGTCATTATATTTAGCTCTTTGGCCCCTGAACTTGGGAGAAGATGCGGGACCCTACATGCAGTGCCGCAAGGACCGATCAAATGGGATGCATGACCTAGTTAGTCAGTCTCAGTATAATTCAACATCTCTGTGCTAACACTGAACATAAACTACATGTAACGAAGTCCGTCAAGTCGAAAGAGATCCCGATCAGCACCAGATAAAGGAGAATGGTTCAGCTGTTGCGCGTCAAGACGAAATTCGGTCAGCCCAAGATCTCAAGGGAACGCGGAGACGCCTAGCGTTTTCTCACGAGTCGTGACTTGGTATCTATCCTTGAGATGAGGAATTGACTCGACCAATGGCTTTCATCTCTTGATACCGACGCTATACCGACACTGGCTCCGGTGCTTAGGAAACTCAATCATGCCTATGATGGATATCGAAATGTGACCACGCCTGGTCGTATGGCCCCCCTTATTCGTCCTGTATGCCCTTCTTATCCGGCCTATAACTAGTCCCGAAGGAGTAAAGTCCCGGCGCGTAGACGTAAGGTACCTAGATAGAGCGCGATCTATAGGTAAATAGCTATAATATTAAAGTACCTTTTATCTTTCCGTAAGGAATAGTAGTAAAGTATACGCGTAGGTATATCGGGGGGGGAGCGCCCTATATTATAGAGGGGTATACTCCCTATAGCTTAAGGGTACCTCCCTATATTATAGGGAGGCGCCCTTTAATTATAGGGGGGAATATATAAAATACCGCTAGTAGCCTAGCGCGCCGGGAGGTATATATATCGTAATACTATAATAACGATATTAATATATTATAAGCTTTAACTTCTATTAAGCCTATATATTATAAACTTAATTAATTTAAACCGAATTTTTAATAAAATAACTTTCTTATCTTTTCTTAATAATTTATTATTATTTTCGACCCTTAATAATATTATTAAGGCTATATAAAGTTATACGTATTATAAGGGTTACGCTATTATATAGTATAAGCCTAATAACTATTATAATAGAACCCTTTAGCGGCTAGACCTTACTTATATATATAGTAGCTATATATATATAACCTTTTCTATTAGCCTCTATAAGGTCGGTATAAGGAAGACTACCTATCCCTTTTAAGTTAAGGTATTATAATAATATAGCGATAATAGCCTCTAGAGGGTTATTATAATATACTAAAAGTATAATTATAATACCTATAAGGTAGGGGTATTCCTTAAGTATCGCCGCCTTATAGAGGTATAAGAAATATAAATTAAGCGCTTTTTTATTAAAAGAGGTCTTATAGTATAATAGATTAAGACTACCTTATAGGCCGGCCGCTAAGCCTACCTCTTAGCTATAAAATAAGATATTACGAACTTCTATATAAAGATTTATAGGTATCGTTTTAACTTTTATATATCTATATAAGCCTTAATAATATAGCTTAATCGTAAAGGTATATATTATAAAGAGAAGCTCGATAATAAAGATCGATTTAAATATTAGCTTATTAGCCTTAATAATAGCTTTACCTTTTAGTTCTAATACCTATATTTTGTAATAGTAGATATTATAAATAATATTAACCGGTATAGCCTTAAGTTACTTAAGATTAATAAAATTACTTCCTTTAGTATTATCTTTCCTTTAGCCTTTTACCTTATACCTTATAAAGATAAGCCGACCTTTACTTAATATTTCTAATAGCTTAAAGAGTAGATAGTATATTAAGCCTAATAGTAATAGCTAGGTAATAATACTTTTATTTTATATATTATTATTACTAATTATAATACGGCGGTATAAATAGCGCTTATTATAACCTACCCTAAAGTATAGCTATAGGTATATATATAATATATTATAAAAAATATCGCTATTTATACGCGGAGGTATTAATAAAGCGATAACGATAATACCTTTAAGGTCTAATAAGATTTATATAATAAGGCTAATAATTTAGGCCGCTAGAGTTATAGCTAAAGTAAATAAGGATTAGGTAATTTTATTATTACCTTTAAATCTATAATATATACCCTTAATTATAATAAATTTAATAAACGCTAAAATACCTTTATTATAGGCTTCTCGTTATAACCTTAGCTTATAATATACCTTAAGAACTAATAGTATCCTATATAATAGGGGTAGGCTAGGGCTTAAACCCGTTAATACTATAATTAGGGGTATATTATAACTTCTCTTTATAAATCGCTTTATTTAAGCTTTTATAGCTTTATCCGTAATAATTAATTAAACCTATTAGCCCTATATTAGGCCTTATACCTATAAAGGATAACTTTTAAGGAATATTATAACTATATAGTTAAATATAAAGCTATTTATACTTACGATTTATATTATCTACTACTATATAGCGCGATAGTTAATAAAGCTTCCTATAAAAGCCTTGACCTTATATAGTAATAGGTTTAAGCTATAACCGCTACCCTACTTACCCTAAAAGAGCTATTAGCTTATATAAATAGCTTTATTTTATAATATAGGCTTCTTTATAAATATATTATCTAGGAATACCTTTAAGTTAAGGGTAAAAGAAGTAATCGATAGGTTATAGCTTTATAGGCTTTACCGCTAGTACTATAGGATTAATACTAGCTTCTCTATTAGGACCTAATAAATATAGGGTTATAATAGCTTTATTTCTTAATTAATAAAGTATTTTAATAGGCTAATATTAACCTATATTAATAAATTCGCGATCTTTAAATTATTCCCCGCTATAATACTATATATACCTATACCGCCGCTATAAAGCTATTAATATAATTATAATAATAATAATAGCTTTAATAATTAATAATATTATAGCGGGTAATATAATTATAATAATCCTATTAATTATAAATAGCGCTATAGTATAGAGGGCGCTAGGTAGTAATAACCGCGCTAGCGTTAGTAGTAGCGCTAGATTTAGAAGTAATTTTAAGCTAACTTAATACTATTTATAATTATCTTAAAGTTATAATTTTACCGCTAGCTAATAGTATTATAGTTATATAAACGCCTATAGAGCCGGCCTTATACCGGTAGCTATAGTTAATAAGGCGCTTTAAAGCTATTACCTTTACGATATAGCGAATCCTTTTATCCTTTAAGGAATTTAAATAGCTAGCGCTATTATAAGGTAGCGCTAGATAAGGGTATTATAAGAGAATATAAGTCTTTATATTTAAAGTATCGTTAATATTTATTTTATTAAGCCTTCTATTAGTATAAGGAGGTTATAATAGTAATACCTCGCTATAATAGGCCGGCCGGCTATAGCCGTACGAAAACGTATAGTAAGTATAAGAATATTAAGTTATATAATTTATTACTCTTTAAGCCTATCGCGATAGCTTTACTTTTCGCCTTATAATTAATTATATATATATATTCGTATCGAAGGCCTTAGCCCTTATCTATACTATAGGATTATAGAATTAATTCCTACCGTAAAGGTATTTATTTATTATAGAAAATAAGGGTCTTACCGGTATATAGCAATACGCGACGCTCTTACCTAAGACGGCTAGTTATAGGCCGGATAAGAAGGGCATATAGGACGAATAAGGGGGGCCGGTCGTATAGTCAACGGTTACCGGAATATCACTTCGACGATTCACGCCAAAGACCGGCCGCGCAACCTCACTTCGCCTAGCCAGTAGATGAATGGGATTGAGATTGAGACTCACGACCAATCACTTCTCAAGCAGCAAAAAAAGTAATACCAGGAAAGTCCCTCAACGCAAATGGCCCGGGCATTGCAGAGGGAAGCAACTCTTGCTCCGCCACACATTTCGGCTACGTCACGTACTGCAATAGCGGTCTCCGCTCAAGATCTTCATTGACGCCCTGCTTTTCTAGGTTCGACTTGCAGCAGAAACGATGCTTGTTCGGATGGTCTTGAGTGTCAGGGGGAATATGTTCTCTTGCCGACAAACTCAACTTGTACTGAATCAGGGGCTCAAACATCAAATCCGACAGGAGAAAAATGAAGACTCACCCACTACTTCAACGACACGGCCGCCAATTTCGCGATGACGAGGTCTGGTAGCTTCATGTCTTGGCTTAGCATTGCGATTTTGGTGTGTAGATTGATGCAACGATTATTAACGCAGCATGATGCGATCTTTCGAGGTGATGTTCATATTTGTCATCGTGGACCAACTGATTATAGAATGATCTTGATTAGTTACACGTTGGTCGGAATTTAGCGTATGTTCGTAACAAGTATCACAACGCAACTTGCGCCTCCAATTTTGATGGTAACCATGGAACTGGTATTTGAAGCGAAGACTTCAAACGGTGAGACTCAGTTGTGGCTTCCGCAGTGTTACATAGACTCGTGCCTGTCGGGCATGCAGTAACTGCAGCTCAAGCTCAGTTCGAGTTGACATATATAGGGTCACATGCAGATGGGCGGTCACAGCACAGGGCAAACATGGTCTTTCGTTCACATGATCCCACCGAGATGAACCCTTCCCCCATTTTGTAACCCTTACACTTTGCCCACAACATCAAAATGAGGCACCCAAAGGAGAAGCCGGCGTGGAGGAGAACTGTTGCAGAGACTCTCGAGCACGCGGCCTTCCCCGGGGTCATCTGGAACCTAGAGCCTCACCGACATGGCAGGCTTAACGTCGCGAAACACGGCTCGAAGCCGCTCGAGATTGCTTGGGAGATACACGGAGACGGGCCCATTAAGCTAGCTGTACGTGTCGACTCTACCACAGGCTACAACACCGAGAATCTGACATCATGTTGCGTCGAGCCCATAGTTCATCATGGGACTCGGCGAGACAATGAATACATGGCAGTGGCAGACGCTTTATTTCGGTCACAATAGGAGCCATCGTTATTCGTGTCTCGTCATCGACAATCGCGGTACCGGCCAAAGCGATAAGCCGATTGCGGTTTACGCGACCAAGACTATGGCCAATGAGGCGATACAGGTGTTCAACCACGTCGGATGGACGTGTACGAGGGAGGTGAACATGATAGGGATCTCACTCGGGGGTATGATTGCGCAAAGAATCGCCTTGACGATACCCGAGCGGATCCAATCGCTTACATTACTGAATACAACGGCCGGCATGCTTCGCACATGGCCGTCGTTGACTCACTTGTGGGACTGGCTTTCCGTCCTCAAGCCCAGGAGCGAAGAGGGCGAGATAGCCAACCTCACGCGTCTGCTATTCTCGGACGCCTGGGTCGCGGACACCGACACCGACGGCGGCTCTGTACCCTCTACAGCTTCCCGGTTTGCACCGGCGCCGGACACGGTCAACAGCAATGTCTACTTCAGGTCCAACTGGCAGCGTCATCAGGCGTTCGAGCTGGCGAAGCGGCGCCGGGGAGACGGCATGGCACTGCGGAGCGGTCGATGGTGTCAACTGGTGGCCGTATTCACCCATTGGTTGTCGGATGACGAGCTCCGCGCCATGGCTGACGCGGTCGGACGCGACCGCATCTTGGTCGTGCACGGCACCGAAGACAGGGTGATCATGGCGAAGCATGGCAGGCATCTCATTGATGTGATGCAGCCGGCAAAGGGTTTGATTGAAGACGGAATGGGTCACGGATGCCATCTGGAGCGCAGCACGTGGTTGAACAAGGTCATGGAAGAGAGCTTCGAGGCGTGCAATAAGCTATGAGTTGGCACGAAGCACTGTGGTTGGTGGCAATGATGCGGGCGTGGAAAGGCGTGCTGATGTCTGGTTTGACTGGGAACATGAAGAATGGCTCTTGATGAGAACTAGGTAACTGCTTGACCTTGACTTTCAAGACTACATGTAAGAGCAAGACTGAGAGAAAGCATTGGCCGATTTACACTGAAACTCTGCGAGCATGAGCAAAGAGTACGGACCCCTTCCGCAGACAGTTGAGGCATTGGCTTTTCTGCATCTGGTTTCCCTCGATCTGTTTCTCCGAGGCAAGGCTGGTGTTTAAACTTAAGACACGGATGATCCGTACGGCCCATTTTCACGCTTGCTATGGTGGGTATTTATATGTACAAGTTAAGCTTCAATATTCTTTGTGTGTGCCGGTCATGTTCAGAAATTCACAGAATATCACCCCGTCTTATCAGCACACCCCTCTCTCCGTCATCTCTAGAGCGTGAGATCACCTACATAACCAAGGTTATCGCGATTCTCATCACACACCCTTGCCCACTCTAGCAGCAGCCGCCAGACATAGAGGCGCATGTCCTCGCGCCTCAACACCTTTTCCGCCCACTCCCGGCCGCGCTCGGCGATGAAGCGCGCAGCAGTGTCGCCTGGACCGCCGTCGCCGTCGGCCAGGAAGTCGAGGACGGGGTAGAGGTCGCGAAAGGTGTTGTCAAGGGGCACAAAGTGTAACCAGGGGACGAGCCGGTCGTCGTGCCACTCGGCGTACACTGTGGCCTTGAGCGGCAGGCTGGTCGAGCGCAGGAAGCCGCGGAAACGCGCGCTGAAGGAGTTGCCGTCGGCGTCGGGCAGGAACTTGTACTCGTACTGCTTCTTCATGTGCGTCTCCGAGGCGAGGGCATAGTGGTCGGCGAGGTATGCGCACTCCCCGTGGCAGTGCCGGACAAAGGCGGCGTCGGCAAATGTCTTGAGCCACGACCCAAGGCCGCCGTGCCGTGTCCGCCGGTGAGGGTACTCATCATCCGACGGCAGCTGAAACGTCATGGTTCGGCCCTCGCTTGAATCGGCTTCTGCGCGTGATACCGATGTTCCGTTGAGCATGTCGACGAGGCGGTGTCGTTGAAAGTGGTGCCAAGTGTGAGCTTTCGGACGGCCGCCGGAGCCGTCGCCGCGCCAGATGAGGCCGTTCTTCTTGCGCACCCATGACGGTCCGTGACTGTTGCCGCCGGAGTAGAACTCCATCTTGGTCAAGTACATGGCGCCGGGGATGAGGATTTCGTTATTCATTGGAAGCTTGGAACCGCCAAACAGGGGGATAAGCTCATCTGAGGTGGAAAGGCTGATGGGCTCGATGAAGGTCCCGTGAAGCTGTCGAATGTGAGGCTGCAGACACGGATCCATGGCTGCGGTCCAGTTACTGACGTAGCCCTGGTATGAATAGCTGGGATTGTAGTTTTGAGGGAACATGGCAGGGCCGGACAGATCTTCAGCTTGCTGAACTCCGTGTGATGGGCTTCCTGGGCTGCATCCCTTGACGGCCAGATTCCAGTACTGTTGATCAGGGCCGTACCATTTCGGATCGTAGGGCTTGAGATTGGCCTCGTCGATTTCTTTGAGACCTGATGTGAAAGAAGCCGTCACATTGTCGACTGACGGCATCTTCCTCTCTGCAGCCTCCTTGTCGACATACTTTGCAATTGTCTCAAAGGGAACGATGAGCCGCGACTCGTCCATGTAGTTGATTGGCATATCCACATCTGGTAGGTGTTCGGCAAACTCGTGCACGAGTTCGGTCCATAGCTTGAGCCACGGCACCCGCTTCTCGGGATCACCTTTCATGGATGCCTTGCCATTTCGCACCTTGACAACAAAGTGCCACGCACTGGCGTTCCTTTTCAGAGAATGCGAGTCGAGGGCCCAATAGGGCGTTAAATCTTTATAGATTCTGTCGAAAAAGTCTTCGACAATAATGGCATCGGAGTCTACAGCCGCGCGAAACCAGCGATCAAAGCCTGGCGGCGGATGCCTCCCACGGCGCGCGCGATATCTGGCGGCGGCCGTGTCGAGATGCAGGCTGCGACTGCGAATAAGGGCTTCATGGCGCGTCCTGGCATCCAGCATGAGTTTCCTGATAGGGTGCCTGTCGGTGCTGCCAACTGGCATGCGTACAGCGGGAACATCCCAGAACTTGGTGTCATGCCACAGGGCCAGGTTCGCCGCGACAAAGAGGATGACGAAGACGACGGCAACGTATCGGAGGACAAGACGCGACGGCCAATGCCACAGGCGCCATCGCGGCGGAGGCTTGAGCATTGGAAGGTGAAAGGAAAGGGGGGGAGGGAGAGGGGAGAAGGAAGTGTTACGAATTCATTGCTTGCTTGCCGCTCTCTCTCACTCTCACGAGACACGGGACATGCAGGTTGTGAGAGGAGAGAGGACATGGAGAGTTGGAAATATGGGAGCGCCTTCTGCTGTTGCCGCATGCAGGTAATCACTTTATGCACACCATCTACTGTAAGTTACACTAAGTTAGTACAGTAGAGACGCTCGGTAACTGCCTTAGGCCTACTGTAAGCTGATACGTAGCGTAACAGTAGGTACGACTAACTGTATCCATTGCATAAGTTATTTCCCCAGTGCAATTCGTCAAGGCAGATTTACAGGGGGATTGTGGGGATATGGGGTTCCTGGGGATAATGACGGGCAGCGGCTCTACGGCGAATAGCAGTTCAGCTACAGGACAGGAGTCGCGGATCCCTGTCGCTGCAATTACGGGTCACAGCAGTGCGTAGATAAACTGACTACATACCTAGCCTTACAAGAGTCAAGTGAGACAACGTCAATGGCAGGGCTCAAGTCATGTCTACGATTGCCCTGACGCGACGTTGATAGCACTTGAAGGTAAATGACTACAAATTCAGTCCTTGAACAATGCTAGGGCTTTACTGTCTACGACTCTGGTTACGCATTGTATCTGATGATCTGATCGCTGCCTCGCCGGTGATGTAGGTCTAATCACTAAGGTAGGTATGCAGATGCGTGCGACTCGAGACTACACCAAACATGGATAGAGCCGCCTCAATGCCCTACCCCATCCTCCCGTGGCCAGATTCTTTAAAGAACATGAATTCACCTTTTTTTCTACTCCCAACCTGCCCCCATGAGCTATGCCAGTGATCCTTGTTGCACTTGGGATGAAATGGGTCGAGATACTCCGATGCGGAAAGTCTTTCGGTATCGCGAACGACCTTTTCAAAACCTAAAAACAGTTTCGTTGGCTACTTTGATGTGCCAGAGGCGGTGGGCTTCTAACCGGAATACCAGCCGCTATGCTCATTGATCAAATGCCGGCGCCAACCCAAGCCAGGGGGCTACCTTACTATAGGCATCGACCGTAAGGGAAGGTAATATAACGCCGATATAGGTATAGTTAAGAACGTCGAGGAGTATAGCGATAGTGCAGCAATCTTGCACTTGCTTTTATTTCCTTACGAGAGTGACGGAGAGAGCCATATAAGTAAGTCTCTCTATATTTGCCTCTAAAGGCCACCACTCAGACCTACCCTGGATGAGGGACAGGGAAAGAGGAATCAGACACTTGGTGTGTCCGGCTTACGAAAGCAGCACATGGTCAGGTGACTACGCGCTTGGTTACTGCGGAGACGCGACACGTTTGTTGTACCCTGGGAGAGGTGCACCTTTGCTTTTGGCGGGTGTTTGTTCCGACAGTTGATTTGACATCAGATTGTCCCTTTTCCACTTTCATCCCAAGGCATGGAGCAGGCGATTGATCAGCCTGACTTTCTTGAAGTCGCGAGCGGCTTGAGGGTTGCTGCCGATCATCTGGCCCGATGTCGAAACCTACCCGCCGTTGACGGTGGTGCCCGCATGGCCAACACTCTACAAACTGTGTTGGAACGAATTGATGCCATGGAGAGAACCATGAACCGTCGCTTTGATCAAGTGGAGCGCAGGATGGATGGATTCGATCGCAAGGTGGATGACCTGAATCGGAAGATGCAAGTGTCGTGAGTACGAGAAACCTATTGCTGGTGGATTTGGAGAGAATGCCTCGTGAGTCTTCATTTACTTCCAAGGTGTACAAATCGTTGATTCATAGATCGGAGCAGCCCAGGAGGTGGCTGATTTGTTGCGTCAGCTGGATGAACCCGTGCCAAGGACAACGGAACACAGGAGGAGGCAGTTGAGACACGCTCTTGGGGCGAGGACGAAGGCAGCTTGAGTGATGTATAGATTTGAGAATGGCTTGCATGGCAAATGGCGTCAAGGAGTCTCTGTTACATGGGGCTACGAGTGATGATCACATGGATTTTTAGTTATTAGTCAATTGGTTCAAGAAGAGGGATTGAACTCAGTCGGTTCATTGTAGACTCAAGTGAAGTGAAGGTCCAACGCGTTTACAAGTAGAAACCCTCGAAGATACAGCAACTCACCCCCAGAGGGAGAGTCAGAACTGTGATCACCACCCGTATGGGCTATCCCATTGGCCACCTCGGTCACTTGACGCGACAGCAGAGCAAGATCCTCGAACAACTGCGGGACATGGTGGAGAATGATGTGCTCATCGACAACATAAAGGATCAGGGATGTCCAAAGTATGCGAACGAGGCACACTTACTGTCAGTCCAGCCTCATATTCAAGTTTCGAAGACGCGACAGAGACTCTGACATGTTGATATCGGGTACAGGCGCTTCCTGCGTGCGAGGAAATGGGTTGTGGCAGAGGCGTACAGACAGTACATGGAAACACAAAAGTGGCGGCTTGCGAACAACGTGGACCGGTTTTACGAGACGGTCGACTTCGAGGCCTGGCAAATGTGCCACAAATTGGTTCGTCCCATCAACTCAGGAATCCGGCTAGCGAGTGAGGTCGTCATGCTAAAGCAGGGTTCACGACAGCTTCCGGCGTGGACGGGCCGGCGGGATCGGAAAGGGTTCCCCATCTTCGTCGTGGACCTCGAAAAGGTCGAGCCGAGCGTATTATCCGAGCACGAGAAGATGACTGGGCCACAGGGTGCCGTCTCGTCGTACTCGGCGGCTCTGGACTACATGCATCGCTTTACCCTGCCCCTTGCCGACGAGGTGCCGCAGCGGGAGCACCCAGAGGTGCCTGTTACCATGAACACGTATCTCATCGACGTCTCGGACCTGTCCTTTGGCAAGTTCTGAGCCATCAGGAGCACGGTTCGCATGTGCCTCGGCATCTTCTGCAATCGGTTCCCAGAGACGACGGCGCGGATATTCGTCGTCAACGCCTCGTACACGTTCCGTACCATCTGGAAATACCTCAAGTCTTGGCTCGATCCGCTCACGGCGTCCAAGATTGTCTTCGTCGGCCCGGAAGAGGTCGGGACAGCGCTCGAGGCGGCCATTGATCGGGCCAGCATGCCCAGGAAGTTTGGCGGAGACCTTGAATGGAGATTCGGAGAGCCGCCTGCTCGCGACCCGGGGCTGGGTCATCTCGTAGATTGGGCGCCGGGCTTCGATCGGTTTCCCCTCGGGCCCCTTATCTGGGAAGAGGTCGAGAGCGGCCGGCGCCTTGCGTGCTACGCGTGTGGGAGCCAAAAGGGCACGCCGCAGCGGAAACTAGTGTGCAAGATGCTCCGGAAGGGATGTAGCGAGACAATCTCGGCGAGCGACGACGGTTCATATACCCTCGTCGAGGCGTTCGAGGGTGAGTCGTGTGGCGATCCGCTCAAGCACTTTATGTCACGAGACGGAAGCGTGGAATGCTCAATCGGGACGATAACCTGCGCGATTATTGAGCAGCAAACGAAAAATGCTGTCTGCGTACCTGTTGCTGTTGTTACCAGGGCCGCATAAGCGATTCAAGAGGGTATGGAGGACTTCGGAAGGTGGCTTGACCGATACAAAGAAGAACGGTTAGAACGAAGCTGTGCCGTGGTCATACAAGAGCGAAAACTGATATGTTACTTTTTTGAATGTCTAACAGGATGTACTTGATCGTAGAATCGCTTTAAATCTATCGTGTATCCATGGAAGCTGCAAGGACGCCATTCGGTTTCTCGTTACTTCCCGCGGGTTCGCCAGCGCTTGGCATGGCGCCATGGCTTTCCTAAACGCCCATCTGCAACGCCTCGCAGACCATTGCATCTTGCCTAGCCCATCGCCACAGGAGAACTCGACTCTCATGACCTCGAATGGCCCCGGCGCCGGCGCCACTCGTCGATGCCCCTCTCGACCTCGCCCCAAGTGACGCCGTCGCGGACAAGGCACATGGTGATGCCGAGCTTCTCCGTCTCACGATTCCGGCTTTCGTCATCGAAAAAGAGCATGTCCTCAAAGGGAATCCCCGTGCGCTTCTGCAACGTCTCAAAGTGGCGAATCTTGCTGCCCGGATAGATCTCCATGCCGCCATCGAACACGTCGATGGCGCGCCGCGGCCTCGCTCCTCCGTCGGCGTCGGCAGAGACTGGCGGCGGCAGGTGAAGCATCTGCAGCAAATCGCGGGCCAGACTGGGCGCGCTGGTACGCGACGCGACTCCCAGCTTGATGCCCTGGGAATCACCGGCATGCGGCAGCTGCTGCAGAACCGAAGGCACGTCGTCGTAAAAGGCGAGGCGCTCCCCAGTGCGGTCCGAGGCGGCCGAGTGCTGGGCGTTGGGCTTGAATGGGGGCGTGACGTGCGTGTCGATCCAAAAGGGCCAGAGGGTGTAGTCGAGGTCGAAGACGACGAGCTTGGGGAAGGGTAGTGGTGAGTCGCGGAGAGAGGCGGGCATCTCGGGGCTGGCCACGAGAGACGCCGGCCCTTGTTTGCCCGACTTTTTCGGCATCGTGCGGAGTCTGGGCGACGTGCAAGTGAAGAGGAATATAGACAGCAATACTACGTCGAAGAAAGAAAAGTGGTTGACAAAACGTGGCATGCGGTTGTAGAGTGATATTGGTGCTTAAGCCCGGACTTTCATTCGGGACGCCGATATTGAGTGCGCTACCGAATTGCGATGACGCAGTGCCCGGGTCCGATCCCGGGGAGTCGGATCGGAGAATTAGTGGGGCTACGGCATCCTTTTACTTGAGCAGATGCCACACTACTGTACTGGCCGTGGAAGCTGGAACCAACCAGATGTTTAAACAATAGAAAGGCAGGCAAAAAAAGGGTTGAAATGCTTCTAAGCGCTGCGCGTGGCATAAGGCTTTGCCCTTTGACCAATGCAACGCTTGATTGCCCATGTCAATACAATGTTGCCCATTAACGGTCAATCCCGCTCTAGGTATTTTTTTTTTATGAAGGAGAAACTGGTGTGTAAAGTACAGGAGAAACGATGCTCTCGAGTCGTGAATTGCTCGAGGGACTTGGATTTTCGAAAGAACTCTCAGGTGTGATGTCGTCCATCTGCCATTCTCGATCTTCGTGGTTCGCACCAAGCACCACAAGTACCTGAGCGCTACCAAATGCTTGTCCGCAATACTTTGCTAGCTCCCGGCCCCGCTCAAGCTTTCATGCTTCGTACAGCATGATAAAACCACGTGACGCGTCTCTCACAACAGCCAGCACCTTGGCATCAGCAAACTCGAAGCTGGGAGAGCCAAAATGACCCCACCACGGTTTATCCCCCTGACTGGTACCTCGAAGGCACTAGCGGCCAGCACCGGCGGACAGGTACCTGAGCTAAGGTCTCCATGGTCCCAACTCCCAAGGCGCTCTACCACCGCTTTGATTGATGATTTGATCCCTTTTCATCAACGCCCGTCCCAACTTTTGTCCTGATATTCCTCCTCGATCCCGTTCGGCGCCACCCACCCCTCTGGCCCCCCCTTCTTCTCCTCGGCTTCGCAAAGATTTGCTACTTACAATCATTTGCTGTTCGCATTACGGAACCGTTCCTGTTCCACGACGACCTGAACCCCTCCTTCCCGCGACGGGCCTTCTTCGACCTGAGCGTCGCCTAATCCACAGTCCCCTCGGACTCCCTTTCTCCTGCCCTCGCGTATCGCACAGAAAATACAACTGCAACAACTCTAGTTACGTCGCCGCACGCGTAAAAGTTGGCTTGAAGCGCGTCGCTCCGAGCAGCGCGCCGGTTCAGGCACCATGAGCCGCACCCTGCCGAGCCGGCAAGCTGAAGAGCTGTACGTGGTAACTGCCGCGTTACTTTTTTCGCCAGTCCCTTTACCGGGTAGATGATGAGCTTCAACTCTAACTCATGCTCGGCCAGGAACAAGTCCATCATAGCATACCTGGCAGCCAATAACCTGCCCAATGCGGCCGCGGCGATGAGGGAGGAGGTCGGCCTGGGCGAGGATGTCTTCGACGCCGCGACAGCCAAAAAGTACGAGACGCTACTCGAGAAAAAGTGGACAAGTATCGTCCGGCTGCAAAAAAAGGTAGCACCTCTTCTTCATTGGAGTATGCGCTTCAAATGCGTGGGCACTGACTTGCTGTTACTAGATCATGGACCTCGAGACGCGCAACGCCGAACTGCAATCCGAACTCGACAACGCGACGCCAACCTCGCTTTCCAGGCGAAACCAAGATCCAGCCTCGTGGCTACCCAAATTGCCGTCGCGGCACACCTTGGAGTCTCATCGCGAAACGATAAATTGCCTTGCCTTTCACCCCCGCTTCTCCTCGATAGCTTCGGGCTCCGACGACTGTACCATCAAGATATGGGACTGGGAGCTTGGCGAGCTGGAGCAAACCATCAAGGGCCACACGCGCGCCGTCCTCGGTCTCGACTACGGCGGTCCCCGCGGGACACCTCTGCTGGCGTCCTGTAGCTCGGATCTTACCGTGAAGCTGTGGGACCCTGCAGAGCAGTACAAGAATATCCGCACGCTGTCCGGGCACGATCACAGCGTCAGTGCTGTCCGATTCATCTCCTCTGGCGGCGGCGCCTCCTCTTCGGGAAATTTGCTCGTCAGCGCGAGCGGCGACAAGACGCTGAGGATATGGGACACGACAACGGGCTACTGCGTCAAGGCGCTCAAGGGTCACACGGGCTGGGTGCGAGATGTTTGCCCCTCTCTCGACGGTCGCTTCCTCCTGTCCACTGGCAGCGACCACACCGCGCGGCTGTGGGACATTTCTATACCCAACCCCGAGAACAAGGTGACCATGCTAGGACACGAAAACGTCGTCAGGTGCTGTGCGCTGGCGCCCCCGTCTGCCTACCAATACCTGGCACAATTAGCAGGGCTGAAGAAGGCTCCGCCAGCGAGCAGTGCCGCCGAGTTCATGGTGACGGGCTCGAGGGACAAGACGATTAAGCTATGGGACTCGCGGGGGACATGCATCAAGACGTTGGTGGGACACGATAATTGGATAACGGGAGTCGTCTTTCACCCGAGCGGCAAGTATCTGCTGTCTGTTGCCGACGACAAGACGATACGATGCTGGGATCTCTCGCAGGACGCCAAGTGTGTCAAGATACTCAAGGACGCACACGGCCACTTCATTACATGTGTGCGATGGGCGCCTGGCGTGCCCAAGGACGGAGGCTTGGTCAATGGTGGAAGCGCACAGCCGTCTAGTCCGGATGGCGAGATGGGGCTGAAGAGGAGTACGGGAGGAGGGGTCGAGGCGGCGGCAGTGACGGAGTCGATACGGTGCGTCATTGCGACGGGTAGCGTGGATAAGACTCTCAAGATATTTGCCAATTAACATGCAGCGTGGACAATGAAGCCGGCATGGAGATGACCAAGAATTCCTCGACTTTGATGCGTTTAGCGATGCGGGCAGCGACTGTTGGTTGCAGCCAAAGTCGAAGCAATTCCTCTAAACATTCATCTTGTTTTCATTGTGCAGGTTCGCATTCGGTTCATCTGGGAACGATGTCGGGGCGAGCAATGGCGTTTCGGATAAAGGAATAACTTGGACGGGAGCAAAGACGATAGACAATGTTGATTTGCATAACGGGTTGTTTCAGAGAGACGGAAAAAAGGTTCGGGGTAATTTCCAAGGCCAGCACAGCTTCACACATCCCTGCAAATACTGGACTGCGAATGTGGTCGATTGCATGTGATGATTCGAGATTGGCGACGATGCCGATGCCGATGGTGGTGGGTGTGGCTACGACCTTGGCCCGAGGGGGCGGAGAGAGCTTGGTGGTGTGGTGGTTGAGGGGATAGGGCTTTTACACGTTAAGTCTGAAGCTGTGACGCAAGCGTAGGAGCTCTTCAACGGGATGAGCCAAGTTGTAGAAGACACTGCGTCCGAGACAGTCACCGATGTCTCGTGTCCAAGGACTGGAAGGGGTCTGCACCTGGATACGTCCCTCTGCCACAGCAAAGAAACCACTGTAATTAAGTTAGGGTGCTCACGAATATGGGGTCAAGTCCAGTCAACGCAAGCTGGAAGTTGTCGGGTAATGATGCATGACGGGACATTGGTGTCTCTAACCCTATGAGCTAGGGCTTTGAAAGCGAGAAAAAAGGAAAAATGACGACAGTTGAAACGCGATGCTTGCTTTGGTCGCAGCGTCATCGGTCGCCCGGGCTTCTGCAACCCTCCCCCCTGCTAATAAGCTGGTGCGTGAGATGGTGCCGTTATTGCAAGGACTGCTCGGGCTTTGGCGAGTGGCACTGAGCGCGCTGTACGAAGCATGTGGCTTTGATCCCTGCCTGGCCGTCCAAGATCAGGTTGCTTCCATTTCTCGCCCGCCCGCCCAACGAGCATCAGTAGCCGATGGCGTTCCCCCTGTAAATTATCCCAGCCACCCACCAACCGTTACTGGCTTTACGGACAGCTGCGTAGTTGGGTAGTAGGCCTAACTAGAGACCGTTGACGATGGCGTCACAGCACCAATTTGAGCGATGAGTTGGTCTTGTGGAGAAGCGCGCGAGTGTGAGAGTGGTGTTCTTCACGACGGGGAGAAGAATAATACATACAGTACAACAGCCACGGGTGATGCTGCTGTTCTAGGACTACGATGAAATAAACGAAGAAAATAGACACAAATGGGAAATGCAGCATCGTGTATTGCGCGAATACTGCGTACTCGGAACAGGCTGACGTAACACCGCTCTTGTGTAGTAGGCAACTGACCGCTGTGACGAGGCGGCAACAACGAGGCAGCATCCAAGTTAGCAAGCATCCAAGGCAAAAAGCACAAGAGCTCTTTCCCTGCTGGCTGGCAAGATCCGTGCAAAGGTACAAAATTCAAAGTACAGTAACGGTACCTCTTGTCTCCACTCGAGCTGCCTCAGCTCCTCAGCTCCTCTTGCCATTCGTTCCCCCTCCCCCTCCCCTCTCCTTTCCCTTCATGTCTTTTGGTCTGCCACTTCTAGCTCTGTCTGGCCACTTCCAACCTTTTGGGACCCTCCCGCCCTGACATCACGTCCTTTTCGACACTCTTCCTACAACAGCCACACAAACACAAATCACGCTTCCAGACCACGACGCCGAACCTGGTTTCCTCGAGGTCTGCTTGTACGGGTTGAACATCTTTTTTTTTTGTCTTCGGATCCCCCATCTGGCTCCGTCTTCTTTCTGCCGTCGCATTGTGTTTGCAACGCCCTCTATCGAGTTTTCGGGTCGACGCATTCGCTCCGCATCAGCCGTCCGTCTCCCCCCTTCTCTCTCGCACGCGCCAGCAGCTTCGCCCTCGTCGCAGCGCATCCTCTCGTCGGGGAACCTCAGGGCCTCGCGTATTCTGCTTCACACAAGTCTTAAGCGTCGAGTCGCATTCGCCAGACATGGCTCCTCCGCCGCCCAACTCTGCCATGCCGCTGCAGGACCGGCTACTCGCCCTCGCCAAGACGCTGCAATGTACGATTCCTTGAACCGTTCCCCCTCTGTTGAAGCGCCTTTGCTAACGTTGTCGCAGTTGCTTGGTTCGTCGGGTAAGTCTCTCCCAAGCTTTCGTTTGTTGCAGCTCGCACATGCTTCCGAACCTTGATCGAGCACGGGGCGCGAAGTTGCACCTACGATGTGTCCACTCTGGTATCAAAGACACACATAGCATAAGATTCTGGACATTTGCATTGATCAACAGCTAATTCCGCCCACCTACAGTCACATGGCTGTTCTCATGGCTACGGGTCGCTATGCACTCTCATGGCTGCGCATGAATTACTACACCCGCGCTGCTCAATTCTCTTACCGCACTTCCTTCATTGCCGCCGCCGTCACCTATGGCATTGTTGTGTATAAGACCCAGCGTGCTCGCGCAAAGACAGGCAATAAGATGCCAGGCGGTGTGGTTGGCTTGGTCTCGGATGAGAATGTTCAATATCTGCGTAAGCCGGCCTCCCCCCACTCAGTACCAGAAGCCGCTGCATGTGCTAGCTGGCAAGCTCCTCGGCCCACGCGACCCCTGCTGACACTACTTACTGGCAGTCATGGCTCTCGTCTGGCTCTTTTCTCCCCAGTATCCGCTCGCGCTTTTGCCCTACTCCGTCTACTCGATCTTCCACGTCGCTACCTATACGCGCGCCAATCTCATCCCCGTCTTCCAGCCTCCCCCTCCTGCTGCCGATGGAGCTGCCGCCCGGCCCAAGGTGAGCAGTCCGTTGGCTGATCGGATCGGGGCCTTTGTCAAGGAATACTACGATGCATCCATGTCCATCGTTTCGGGTCTCGAGATCATGCTCTGGATCCGCGTTTTACTCGCCGCTATTCTCTTCCAGCGCCGGTCCTGGATTCTCCTTGGCCTATACACCGCCTTCCTTCGCGCACGCTTCTCTCAGAGCAGCCATGTACAGACCTCCATAACGCAACTCGGCGCCCGCGTTGATTCCCTTGTTGGCGCACAAGGCACTCCCCCAGCTGCCCGGCAGGTGTGGGAGGCTGTCAAGAACGGTGCCCGGCAATTCCACGATGCTACTGAGCTCGGCAAGTACGTCAACACGGCCGGTTCCGCCAAGAAGACTTCGTAAAGGCAGAGCGACCTACCCTAGACGGCCGAGGCGTAGTCTTGGGACAGCCTTTAAAAGCAGCCCCCCTGTGCCGAAGGAACTGCTACTGATCGATTCGTGCTGAGGAGGCAATCGGTAACGTCATCGATTCTCGATGGCTACACAAGAAGTGGGTTGATGCGGATGGAAGTATGATGGAGAGTATTGCAGGAGGTGATTGGGTATGGGTCAGATCGAGATGGATCGAGAAGATGCCGAGGTGGCCGAAGCCTGTACGGGCCGGGTCATAAAGCGCAGGATTAAAGTCGCCAGTGGAGAAGCGATTGAAGAGTCGAGGATGAGCAATCGAGGAGGGTAGCGAAAGAATAGGTTTCTTTAATTGGGGTGAAAGGTCATGTCGTGGAGTGACAATGACGGCGCCAAGGGATCACGGTTACAGGAGGGATGCGGTGGATGTTGTACCGCAGCAACAGCCTTTTGAAACACTTGATTAGTACGGGAGCAGGCACTTCAACTTCAGCAGACGATTGATGTAGTTGCATTCGGTGTATGGTTCGTGATATTTCGTTTTGTTTTTCATGTCATCCAGCTGGTTTGAGGGACCAAAGTTAAAGTTACTTACGGAATAGAATGCACCGATCTGAGCCGCGGTGCCTTGATGGCGGGGTTGGTCAGTGGGGACCTTGACGATGACGTCGCCCTCGCGGGAGGAGGGGGGGATTCATGAGCCCAGATTCTGACCCCTGCTTTTCGTCTCCGCCATAATACGTGTTAGCGGGCAAGTGAACCGTGAACCGAGCAAGGCCCATCAAGCCAGCCGAGTTGACGATGCCCGCAATTATTTGAGCGTCATCTGTGATGGACTTCCATTTTTCTTGAAGGTTGAAACAAATAAGGACGCATCTCCGCACGACTCCCCGATTTTCGTCATCTGTCCTGTCTTGATGAGAATTGATTCGAACGCCCATTGATTGATTCTTTGAAGTCTCGGCTACTTGGGAAGAAGTGGTCTCGTCTTGATTCCTATCTCAAGAATTTCGCAATCTTCTTGGCCTCGAAAGCCTCGAATTCTCACGAGTGTTTGATGATTCTGGGAATCATCGGGGACGACGATAAGCACCAAGAAAAAGATATCATACAACGACGACGGCGACGCTCTGGATAGCGGAACGGTCTTGGAGTAACGACAAGAAATTCGTCCAGATATCAAGAAACAGGAGACTCGAAGCGGTGTGACTCGATCCGAAAGCACTACTCGAGCGCAGAAAAACGACTTGATAAGGTCAAGATAAAAGACAAAAGACGGCATAGGGTGTGCAGCAAGAGAGAAGCAAGCACCAAGGAGCATACGCGGCAAAGGGAGGGGGAACCATCAATGGCGTCGATATTGCGGCAGATTGTCGCCGGACCGCGGTCACGGCATCCCGAGGCGGGCCTCGATTTATGCTATGTGACGGACTACATTATCGCGACGTACGTGCAATCTTCTCTTCCTCCTCCACTCCTCTCTCTATTTTCCTCTCCCAGAAGACACCACGATCCTACTTCCCAAAACCCCAAGACTCGCTCGAGCCTGCGCTAACCTGCGAGAATGCACGAGAAACAGATCCGGACCGTCCGAGACGTACCCTCAACGAGCGTACCGCAACCCGCTCGACCAGCTCGTCGCCTTTCTCGACGCAAAGCACGGCGAAGACTGGGCCATCTGGGAATTCCGCGCCGAGGGGACAGGGTACCCGGACGAGTCGGTGTACGGGCGTATTAGGCACTACCCGTGGCCGGACCACCACCCGCCGCCGTTTCGACTGGTGCCGCTCATCATGGCCAGTATGCGCAACTGGCTGCATGGGGGGAGCCTCGAGGGCGGGCCGGCCAAGAAGGGTACGCAGGGTGATGGCGAGTCGACAGACCCCGCTGCGAGACAGATTGAGAAACCGACAGAGGAAAAGAAGGAACAAAGGCCGGCAGGAATCAAAGGCCAGCGCGACGAGAAGCGCGTCGTCGTGGTGCACTGCAAGGCCGGCAAGGGCCGCAGCGGCACCGCGACGTGCAGCTACCTCATCTCGGAGGAGGGCTGGACAGCCGAGGACGCGTTGGCACGCTTCACGGAGCGCCGTATGAGGCCGCGCTTCGGCGCCGGCGTCTCGATCCCCTCGCAGCTGCGCTGGGTGGGTTATGTGGACCGCTGGACGAGGAACGGCAAGCGCTATGTCGACCGGGCCATTGAGATTGTCGAGATCCACGTCTGGGGCCTGCGCAACGGGGTCAAGATCGACATTGAGGGCTTCGAGGACAACGGGCGCCGGATCCGCGTGCTGCACACCTTTTCCAAGGCCGAGAGACACGTCGTCTCGGCTGGAGGGGCGCCGACCGGCGGAGGCGGCTTCGGCCAGATGGTCATGGACTGGGCGGGCTATCCGACGGGCTCAAAGGCCCCCGAGGGCGCGGACATGGCCGACGCGGCAAATAATGAGCGCGGCGCGGGACAGGAACCGGGGCGCTCGGGATCAGCTCCTCCGGGGGAGAAGACGCATCAGATGATTATGCGCAAAGGCACCGACTTGATTCAGCGGGTATCGACGACGACGACGACGACGACGACGACGACGTCCTCCTCGCCGCGCCCGGGACTCGACAAGCGCAAGTCCAAGACGGCCGTGGACCTGCGCAAGACGCGGGACTCTTCGCCGGCCGCGGGGAACACGGCCATGTCGTCGTCGTCGTCGTCGACGGGCACGCGCCTAGAAGCGCCCGACGAGGCGGAGCCCGGCGGCATGGCGGTGATTCTGAAGCCGAGCGCGCCGGTGCGCGTGTCCACGAGCGACGTCAACGTGTCCGTGGAGCGGCGCAACAAGACGCCCAAGAGCATGGGCCTGACCATGGTGACGGCCGTCGCGCACGTCTGGTTCAACGCCTTTTTCGAGGGCGGCGGGCCGGAGCGAGCAAATAGCGGCGATGGCGGAGGCGCGGACGAGTCTGGAGTCTTTGCCATTGACTGGGACGCCATGGACGGGATAAAAGGGTCGAGCCGTAAAGGTGCCCGCGCGCTGGACCGCATGGCCGTCGTCTGGAGGGTCGTCGGCGCGGGGGATCCGGCGGCCGTCGGGGAGGAGATTGTCGAGCCGGCAGAGGGCGAGCCCGTGCCGCAGTCGCAGCCGGCCGATTGGACCGGCGGGAAAGGAGCGCCCGAAAGAGCCGGCGATACGACTACCACCACCACCACCACCACCACTACTCCTGCCGCTGCCCCTGTCGCCGCTGGTGCTGGGGGAAGTGATGGTGGTGGTGGTGGTGCTGCTGCTGCTGTTGCCAGTAGTAGCGGCGGCGGCGGCCCAGATGACCGGCCGGAGCCGGACCTGGGTCTGCGCGTGCAAAGCCCCGCGAGCGCCGACGTGAGCAAGGCGAGCAGCCTACAGAGCGTCGAGGGCGTGGCGGCCGCCGCGGCCAAGGGCGCAAAGAGAAGCCTTGGCGGGGAAGCAGACGTTGACGACAGTACCACCAACGACAACGATGATGATGATGATGATGGGGCGTACCTCGAGGGTGTGCGGTCGAGCGGGCCGACGGGGGAGGACTTGGTCGACGAGGATGACGAGGCTGCGGCGAGGAATAGGGTGGCCAAGGATGAGAAGAGAACGTCGTAGGCAAAGGGTTGCAGTTATGAAGGAATGAATATATGGATGGATTGATGTGTGAGAGATTTGTTCTATGCGTTGTAGTTGTTTAGACTTGCACATAGAATAAGACGATTTACGCATTTGGGTATCAGTCTTTGATATAAACCTCGAAAAGACTCGCGCCCTTACCTGTGTTCATAAACACTACTAAGTTCATCAATGATATCTCCCTCTCCCTCGGTGATAACGACCCTCTCCTCGGTACCCCCCATACGGCCCGCCTCGCCTATGGTCTCCGCGATCTCGATACGATCCCCGGTGCGCCGCTCCTCCACGCCCACTTGTACCACCGCTCTCCCGCTCCTGCTGTTGCGGGATGGGCTCTTCCACCTCGACTTCGTACTCTTCATACTCGTCTCGAAAGTACTCGCCCGCCTTGACCTGCTCGTCGTCGGCGGCCTCGGGGTCAAAGACGAACCGCATGGTGCCGTCCTGGCCGCGAGCGGTGCGGCGGATCGACGCGTCGGGCGGCCAGGCGGCAGCCGGCGCCGTGGGGTCGGCAGCAGTCGCCGCCGCGGAGATGGGCATCAGCGGGTTGGCGTCGGCAACTTCGCAACGAGAGCAGTGGAAGAGGTATCGGGGCGAAGCGGCGTCATCGAGGTCGGTGTTGAGGCGGATCTTGACGTCGATGAAGGCGTTTAGGTCGAACAGGGCGCCGACCTTGGTGGCCTTGTGGTGCTGAACGTAGAGATCGAGCAGGTCGAGCATGGTCTCCATGACAGCCTCACGGTTGTACTGGCGGCGGCGGTCGGCGAACTGGCGGACGCGATCGACGTGGGACTGCTCGCCGCGCAGCCGGGCCGTCAGCTCGACGACGGCCATGACCATGGACAGCGTGGTGCGCTTGATTGGCACAAAGGTCTTGTACATGTCGATGCACATGGCGTACGCGATGGCGAAGAAGTCGCGGCTGTCGGCCGACGACTTGCCGAGCACGCTACGGACGACCTTGACAAGCAGCTTCTGCGGGTACCGAGTGCGGAAGTCGAAGCCAATCGTTTCGAGGATCAGGCGCTCCAGGCCAATGATGACCTTGCCGGGGGACTCGAAGATCTAGAATAGTCAGCGCTCGCGTACATGAAGACACAGAAAGATGACAACGACCGACCTTGTCATCTGGTGCGACCGGCTTATCCGGGTTCTTAACATTATAAGCGGCAGCGAGAATGTCCCTTGACTTCTTGATGGTGTCCTCGACCTTGCACGCCACGAAGAGAGAAGCGAGGGCAGCGTCTTGGTAGTTGTACTCGGAATCGCGAAAGTTTAGACGAAACTTGTGATAATAGGTGCATGCCGTGTCAAAGGTGCGTACGGGACTGCGAGCAGCAAGCTGTCAGCGGGTTGAGGAGGAGCATTCGAGGATCGAGTTTCGCGATCCGAGGAGAGAGTGGCGTACAGCAGGAGGTGCTCGCGCACATTGTCGATGAGCTGGACGCCCTGAAGGCGGTACGTGTCTTCGCGGGCCGGGTCGCAACCGTTGTCTTTGAGCATGCGCCGCAGCTTGATCTCGGCGCTGTACTGGTTGGAGCTCGAGATGAAGCCGGGGTGAGGACCGATCCTGGAGGGTGCTTCTCCGTTGCCGGTACCGTTTGTCGCGGTGTGGTCATCGGAGCCTGCTGGGGCGGCGCCGTTTGAAGGCGACATGAGCAGGACTCGAGAGCTTGAGCGATGGTTATGGGATAGTCGAACCGCTTGTCGTGACTGTAATCGTGCGTGGTCGACGACGAGCAGCAAGGCTGCGAGTTGGAAGACGATGTCGCGGAATTGAAGTCGAGCCTGTATAGAGACTGGATAAAGATAGGTTGCAATTGCATATCCGTCTATGGGAGCGTCATAAAATCATGCGTGATTAGCTTTGCGCACTTTGATTCTGGAGATTCGAGGTTGTCTCACGACAATGCAACTCGACGAGGCTGATGGTGAGTGAGACAAAGCTGCAGAGGTCCGGCCACTGAGTGTGCACTGTGCACACTGTTCAGCAAGAGTCCAAGACTCTGCTCCAAGTCGGAAGCATCGCATCAAGGTGGGCGGGGCTACCCGCTCTTTCGATTGATGGAAGGACCCTGTCCAAGCCAGCCGCGGCAGGGGAGAGATGATTAAGTCACTCTACGGATCATTAACGTGGTAGAGTACTTACCCACTAACTCACCGGCTCGTCGAGCCGCTCAGCTCAATTTACGACTCTCGCACTTTCCGTCGTCTTCCTCCCAAATGATCATCAACCTCTTCCCAATCTCTAGGTGCATGAGGCCCATGGCCACGTCATGACAGAGGCCAATTCAAGGCCATGTCCCTGAAGCCACGGATGCATCAGTCTCGTCAGAGCTTGAATATTTCGTCTGATCCACCTTTCTATCAGAAGCAGCTTCAACCGGCCTTGTTCTGAACAGCCATGGAAAATCCTCCGGTATATCTGGCAACACCCTCATCCACTGCATTGAGAACGCAGGCTAACACGTACACAGCAAGAAGACTTCTCTTCCGACGAGGCACCCACTACCAACGGCGCAGAGGCCAACCAGGACGACCCTCGTCGCAAGCAGTCATGTCTGGCGGCGCGAGCCATCGCCCTCGAGCTGCACAACATGCACCGCTCCATGCAGGAGATTACCGACCGCACCGGACTCAAGCACAGCGCTTTCTATGCCCTCCTCCGCAAGGCCAAGCAGCGAGGGTTCAACAGGGGGGACAAGGTCCTCGATGAGCACATCATCGACGCACCTCGCTCCGGCAGGCCCCAGTCCACTGAAGGAAAGCGTGCGCGTGCGAGAGCTAGGGCCGCGGCGGCGGCTGAAGCGGCGGCTGTAAAGGCAAATGCAAAGTCAGGCTCGGGAGTTGCGAAGACTCCCGCGACTTGATCATATACGCGCTCGTCCTATTGCTGGCATCCGGCATCTTCTTCAACACAATATCCAATCCGACGAGACCACGAGTGGCGCGTTCCGCGCGAAGCACGAGTCTCGTTACGCTTGAACACCACATGCTTTTTTAGAGAATATACCGGTCACAAGTTACTTCTCTTTACCCGCCTCCATTTGTCGTTTGAGTACCGGCCACGTCCAATCTCTGGCAACATAGAGTCGACTTACAGACAAGACCATACATGATGAACAATTGCAACACGTTCCAAGAAACATCAATCTTCAGCTCATGCCATCTTCACTGCTCGTGGACTAGGCTCCCTGCATCATGACGAGAGTCATGTCCGTCATGACCGAACCCTCATTTGCGGACCTCCCACACTGTCTTGGAGACTGTCTTGGAAACTGGCAAAAGACAAGTGCATTAGACTCAACCAAGACTGGATGGTCGTATCGCTAGGTCACATGTTCAGGTAGTCATCGGGACAAACGCATCGATTACCTTGGTAGAGGGGATCGCCCTTGGGGTAACATCGGTGAACAGCGTACCCTCAATAATCTGGCATCTCGAATGCACCTCGGCGAGTTGGGACGATGTGACGATCGTATGGTTCTCATGTACTATACGCGTACAAACTGCCCGGTCGCTGCAGCATGATGCGCTTTTTATATTAAAAACGTGGCCTGCACCTTGGAGATGACACACTCGATATGTACACCTCTTGCCCACCATGCCGAACGCCTTAATTCTCGTAGGTTGTGCCCTCGTTAGCCCATTGATCTTTTATTGCTTCATTGATGATGAAGCGTTCGAGGAATCGGGTGACTTGCTTCAAGAAGCGTTGCCGACTTATAGGCATCGCAAACATGTCGACTTTAGGGTGAGTCAACATGCACTGCTCATAGTCTCCGTTGCTAATGAAGAACCTTTAGCGTCTCCCAAGCAATTCACCATGCACCAAAGAGGCACCTGGACAGACATGACAACCGACGCGCATTCACCAATGGGTAATTACCACCAAGGACATCATACGCTCTCACGCTTCTAAACCGGACTCAAGATCTCAAGGCAAAATGAGACTGAGCCTGCTCGATACTGACTGGTCATGATATCGGAGGAACACTGAAAGGCTCACGACAAGGAAACAAGCGACACGGGCTTGAAGCTTTTTATTTTTGAGACGAAAGGCGCGATGCTGGCTAGGATGAACAACGAATAGTCTGGCAGACGGCTTTTTTTGATTGCGAAAATGCAACGGTCGATCCTTACTCGGCGCAAAAAAACTCGACACCATGGGCGAAGAAAAATGCCCCCTTCGAGTTGCATATGCCGATTGATTGAGTATCTGAGAATACATGTAGCGAGAAAATTGTGCACAAACTGGTACATTACATGCAGGTAGAGAGAACAAGTCCAGGTCTGCTCAACACGGCCTCGGCGGTTAGCCTGCCCGGTCTCCATTGACTGTCCAGGAAAAGAGCCCGGGAGAGGTGAATGAGTGCCCGAGAAAGTCTCTTCATTATGAGGAAGCAGTACATTGGAGCCTCGAGGCGTGTGGTAGAGAGACTGTGTGTTTTAGCAGCCGTTGCGCGGCAGTTGCTCGGCATCCAGAGTCAGGGCATCCGTAAAAGCCTTGCAGATCCTCGAGTCGAGCGGTTCCGAAGAGAGTGGAGTCTCAGCAGCAGCAGCAGCGGCGGCGGCGGCGGTGCTGCCGAGGGATTGGGAGTGACCAAAGAGCTCGAGGGACCACTGGCGGATGACGAGCAGGTCCTCGGCGTCGCCAATCATGAGGGGCGTGACGGAGACGGGGGAGACGAAGAGGCGGCCCTGCCAGGGCTTCCTGCTGCGGAGGCACTTTGCCTCGACAATCTCGCGCCTCCACGAGAGCAGCCAGGGGTGGACGGCGTCGATGTAGTCGCCAATGGAAATGTAGGCGCGCGTCGTCGGCCGGACGTGTAGGACGGGAGCGGGCGCCAGCAAGTCGGGCTGCTTGAGGCAGCCGGAGAACCGAAGACCGCCGATGAACCGACCGCCGCCGGTGTCGTGGTTTTCGTCGTTGTCGTGGTGGTTGCCGTGGTTTTCGTCGTCGTCGTCCCCGTAGTGGTTCTTGTCGGTGGTGTCGAACGAGTCTGTCAATGGCTGATGATGATGATGCGATGGGAACGATTCCCAACAGGCGCTCTCGTCGCCTTCTTCGTCGGCGGACTCGATTGCCCCCTGCCAGTCGTACGCCAGGCCGTCCAGGTCGTCCACCGAGACGACGAGGTGCGAAACGGGCGGATGTGTGATGGGCGCGCTCGAGATGTGGTGCCGTCGGACGTTGCCGTCCTCGTCGATGGTGATGTACGGCTGGAGACCGATCCGAGGACACTCGATGCTGCTACCGTTGCTGCTGCTGTCGTTGTTGCTGTCGTTGTAGTCGTTGCTGTCGCTCGATAGGTCGTCGATTACATGCACCGAGGTCGCCAGGTTCTCCGCAATCTCCCAGCGGAGGCGCAGAAACTCTGCCGAGGACGAGGGCGTCGCGGATGAATGGTATTGGTCGTGATCGTGGTCCTCGGCGGACGACGGCTCCGGCATCGCCATTTGAGAGTGGGTATGAGGGAAGGGAGCTCTCGGGGCAAAAGTCGGGTGTAGTCTCTTGCCCTTTTCTTCAATATTCTTTCCTTTTCTCTCTTCGAGTGTGTCTGTCTCTCTTTTTCTCTTCTTTCGGTGCGGGAAGAGAGGAAGGGTAGGACTGAGAGAGACCGGAGGCCTTTACAGCAAGGCTAGCAACGAAAGGCCTTCTAGCGAGTCAAAGAGCGACGATGTGCCAATAGACAGCTGGACATGATGGGTCGATTCTGGTTCTACCGGCCCTCTTTGCTCTCGGCGCGGGTTTTGCGACAAAGGGAGGAAAAAAAGAGGGGAGAAGAGTAATGGAAAGGAACATGAAGCGGGTTCGGAAGCGTCAATATTTCCCCAGCACAGTTTCATTCGACATGGACCCCCCGATGAACCCCCGTAAGGCAAATGGAGCAGAGGAGACCCTCCGACTCCGATGCAGAACTGTCGGCCCGTAAAGAGTATCGGATGCTGCCTTGACAACTCCCTTGTCTCTCTTTCTTTTTTCTCCACAGTTTCAATGAGAAGTCTCCGCCAACGACGGCGGCATGACCCTGTCCCAGTTAAACAGCTTAGCCTACTAGGTCAGTTACGGTACAGTAGATCAGAGTAATAGTACAGTACAGTATTACGGATACGCGTACGCGCATCATCTCGTAGTCTCGCTCAAAAAGTCGCCCTTCGATTTTCTAGTCCATCTCTTGCCATCCGTATCGTCAATCAACCTTTTCGACGGGATGCCTCAAAAGGGTAACTTCAGCTGGCCCACTCCCCTTTTTTGCCACATGAGTTGAGAGTCCGTCTCTCCCCCAGTGCCCACAAACCGATGGACCTTTCCTATTACTTCCTAACCCAGCCCGCCCCCTCTTCACCACCGGCCTCTCTGTCCACGACTTTTCCATGCATTCTGAACCTAGGAGACAAGGTTTCACAGTCGTCCACGGAGAAGCGATCTTAGCGTCTACTGCGGGCGGAGTTCAAGTCCGACCATTGAGCGGGGAATAAGGGGTCCAAGACCATGAATGTTAACAAACGGGCGCCCCCCCCCCCCCCCCCGGCACCGTCAGAGCTACCGCAAATTAACTGCCACACACGCACGCACCCACGCAGGCGCGCGCGTGTGGCTTGCTTTCTCCCTTGCATCGAGGTACAGTGATGCACTTGTTGCTTCCTTCTTGGCATTGAGCCCTTGATTATACCAAATATGGATGGAAATGGACAACGGCAAGGGGGGAGGAGTGGCGCAGCGCAAGAACCTCCGTCTTCCTTGAATGCTCTCCCCGGGACTCGGCCGAGGAGGCTCGCACCGATCCGCCCTGCTTGTGGGTTCCTGGGGGGGGGGGGGGTTTCCGATGTCCTGACTGGAGTTTCGCAAGTTTACGGTTGTCAATCTCTTCCTCTCTCTCTCTCTCTTTCTTGAGTCGCCGTGAGTTGAGTTGAGCCTTTGATCAGCCATCATTGGACAAGGGCTTCCCAGCATTTGGAGACTTGAACGGTTCGGTTCGGTAAAAGCCAGTGCCGCACCGACTTCATCCATGCCCTGGAGGGACTCGAGAGAGCCTTGCAAGACTCGGCTGCGTTCTGCGCTCGGCCCACTGATGACAGGCCACGGAGCTCCGACCCAGCTGCGAGCTCTGCCTGGTTATGGTTGTTCGTTCCCGGGTGCTTGGTTGAGCAACTCGAAATGGGGGAGGGGGGAGGGATGCTAATCAATCTACCGTCGTATTCGTTACGACACCGATCTGACAAGACTCTGGCCAGGCCGCCCACCCCGTTCCCATGGTTGCCGTAGCCAGTCGCGCTGCACCCCAGGCAACATTTGAAGTAAGGAGCGTCCTCCCAGATTCGTGGACGTGGTGAAATTAGAAGAAACCCTTCTTTTTCTATGCCCGGTAGACAAGCCGTTATGCTTTGTATAGTCAAGCACCTCGTCAAGCGCCTCGTCATCCTCGGCTAGTGCGTGTTCTTCTGCTCCCACCAGACTTTCATGTTACACTTGCATGCCGGTGAGTCTGTCTGCTCCGAGCCGCAAGGTGTCAGGGAAGCAACGCTGGCTACCTCGTGACATGCCATATCTTGGAACTCGGATGAAGGCGGAGGCGCAGACAAGCATCAATATGTATGCGCGCATACGTCAAATGCGACTAGACTCGTAATGGCAGCTGCGAGGCGCTCCTCTGAAATCTGCCAATCTCGACTCTGCAGTTGGATCACGATGCTGGTTCAAGAGGCTCAAGCTGGCCAATCGTGGGTTGCTACCAGAGACCACACATGATGGCCCTGGGGTCGACCAGACCTGCTTCGCATACGAGTCCATCTCGATGTCATATGTGGAAGCGCTCCGAGTCAATGTTGACAGAGGCTCTCGCGTGTCGGGCTGGTCGGCAATTGTTCTGCAACGAGAAGTATCACCCGCAAGTCTGGCGCCTCCATGTCGTGTAAGGCCTGGGGAGTCTTGCGAGCCGAAGCGGATTCAGTCATGCCGAGCGATCTAGAATCTCCGAGTGGCATCAATTCAGCGTCAGCTATTGCACAATACTCCATCGAAACTGCTCGGGCCATCTATCCAGAAATTGTGTTTGACTCGTAAAAAGGGGCGGCAAGGCCGATACTCAGAAGATCCGTTTGGTGTCATCAGGTCATGAAAATATGCTGCTCCTGGCATGCATGCGACTGACATCATCATTCGTCGGCGGCTGCCTGAGCGGAAAAGTACCATCATTGCCATCGAAGAAAAAGACAAGCAAGCATACCACGATAAGCGAAGATGAAAATCAACTCATCTCGTCTCGAGAAAGGCATGATGAGAGCGTTTTGAGGCAGCTAGATCAGAGGCCGGCACGATGCTCGCAACTACGAGATATGCTCCGTCGAATTCAGATCGAGACTCTCGACCGCAAGGCCTATATCATATAAATGTGAAAGTGCCAGTCGACTTTGCCCGTGAAGTTGGCGTCCAGGCGCTGGTCTGGTGCTTATACTCCAGAAGGCATGGACTCGCAATTGCGATTGCCGAAGCAGGGCAATCAGAATATCTACGGGGTTTTTGTTCAGTATGAGCGATATTTCAAAGAGATTCCCAGACACAACAACTCGAGCGCGTCTTGCACTCATAATTGACGAGTAGACAGGTGATTTCTGTTGATTGGTTCTTCAGTCTCCATCACATACGATGATGTGTTTCTACAGGGTTCTCACCGAGCACTCCTTGAAGCGACATGCGTTCGAATTCTGACCAATTCCTTCCTCTGTATGAGGCATTTTACTCGTAAAAAATCTTACAGATTCTGAACAAATACAATGCTGAGGATGAAATGCACATGACATTGGGTGATGATTTCCCTCGTGCACTCAGCGCATCGCGTGCATCAAACACATCACATTCACGTCTGGCTGTATCGGGATCTACGAAAAGGACGGAACAACATGGTAGAAGAGAAGCGTTTTTGTGACTCATGATCGTCTCATTCTCGTGTCGTACACTCTTTACCCGTAGAGCAAGGCGAGCTCGGCTTCCTTCCCGAAGGAGGGGGGCTGAGCGCAAGGATCAGGGACGAGTTGAAGACATATTCCAATTATCCCAGTTGACTGAAAATATCGCGCCTTTTGGGTATCGGAAGGACTCGGATGCAGCGTCTTGGGTAAATGGTTCCGTGCGTGCAGGCCGGGTTCAATGTCGCGACTGGCAGTGGGAACGAATGTCGGCTATCCTGGCATCTGATTCCCTACGGGGGACACCGGTTCATCACCCCCTCCTGGCGAAGGGTTCGGCGGGGTTCTTGTTATTTTCGCAGTATAGCGACGGTGCTTCAAGCGCAAAGAAAAGGCCACGAGGCCCAAGAATCTCTGCAAAGCATTGGATATCAGCCACAATCATTCATGTTGTGAAGGAATCAGGTCAGATGGCCAATACTCAAGTTAGTATGCAGCGACGACAATGGCTGAGCACATTCATAGGTATAGAGAGGGATGAGGAATAGGGCAGGACGACAAATATGATCAGAAGCCGCGGTGAGTATCATCAGTTGATGCAGATTTGCTGCCTCTGACAAACACCTGGTATCTTCATCACGTCACGTCGCCACAACGCTTAAACATTGTCTCTTTTCTTGAAAAAGGAAAAAAAAAACATAAATGAAGACAGCACTTACTGTCAGCACGGCATAGTCATTAAAGAGAGTTTGCTGAATATTCTGGGGTCGAGGCACGTCGTGAACGATGAGAACCGCGGAGATCTTCCCTGCGACGAAGGAGAGGAAGATGACTGGATGTTATATGAGCTCGCCTCGTAACATCCTTTCTGACACCGAGCGTACATATAAGGTGGGGGCACTCGTGGCTTGGATGCCGACGAAGAGTTTACTGAAGCATGCTTTATCGAAGCATGAGAACACTGGAGGAACAGGAGAGCTTGGAATATCGATGTGCGTGTTGATGTGTGAGAGCGCCCACCCTATGAGGGTAACAGGCCGCGACTTGTCGGGTTTGAGTAAAAAAAGAACGAGTATTGTTCAGGCCTTTTGCTTGTATTTACCTCATTCTACTCTCACATTATCCCCCCCCCCCCCCCCCAATCAAATCATGCAATAATCTTCAAGCGGTGACTTGAATATCCATGGTCATGTTGTTATTTAAAATGTGACTCACCAAATGTACGGAAGATGGCCGAGTGTCTCCCAAAGACCTCAACTGTCACGCCGTGTCACTCGTCCATCGGGCGCTGAACACGGCACAGCCTCACACGGCATGAGATCAGGAAACGGACACTCTTGAAGTTCGTGAGACAGTTGTTCGATGTTAGACAGGCCTATTGAACATCAAGGCCGAACGCAGCTCGACTCTGAAGAACACGGGCGCTAATGTTGTCATCGATTGAACCTTCAAGTCTCGTCACCTCATCCTCGGCGAAAGGCTTCAAGTTGAGGCTTCAGTATTTATATTGGGATGCCCTTCTTTCCCGCCTAGTTTTTCTTCTAACTGAAACACGTTTATGTACCATGCAGCATGCCTCTATGCCATTTCTTCTTTATATAAGAGACAGCTAATACGTGTATGCTGCTCAGAAGCCATCGTCCCAAGGACTTGAACAGTCCTGACTGGAACTCCGATACCCAGAAACTGACACAAGAACGTCCCGTACGCGTCTATTCAACCAGTACATCGTGTCCGAGGCGACGCAGCGGCAAGTGATTCAGCATGACCTCGAGCCTGCCGAATCTGCGCACGACCTCCTTGGCCTCCTGGGCAAACGCCATGCGGGCGCGTCCTACCCTCTCCCAGGAGCCGCCCGGTCCCTGCTCGAGGACGAGCAGCATGATTGTCGCCTCTTCGACGAACCACAGCACCGTCATTTGCTCGCCGCGGGCGTGTCGCTCCACGTAGTCTCGTAGACCACTCTTAGGCCCGCCCGGTGTAGGCGAAGTGCTTGTGTTTGTTCCATGGCCGCGACTGAGCTGTACGTCGATGCTGACGTCGTTAAACATCCATCCTCCGGGATGCGCGCGAGCCTTGACGCGGTCCAGGACGAGCGGATCCGATACGCGGAGCATGTAACGTCCCTGAGGTAAGTCGGGAGGCTGTTGGGAGAAGAAGTCATACACCAAGCTACCGTCCGGACGTACGACAACCATGTCGGGCGAGTACGCCCAGGAACCCGATGGCTTGTCGTCTCGAGCAAGCTGCTTTGCGCTCACGTAGTGATGGTTGACTACTTTACGCTCTTTACCCGCGCCCTCAGGGTCGGCAACGACAATGGCTGAGACTAGTTCAACGGGACCTTTCCAACCCGCCCATGTCCAGCTTGGCAGGTGTGATCTCCTCTTCGCAGCCTCGCCACCTTTGGTATTGTGATGCCAGAAGCTCGTCGACAAGGCAAATAGATCCTTGGTCAGCCCAGGCCGTGAAGATGCGTCTGCGGCAGATGACAACCATATCGGGATGCCCATGAGATGCCCCAGTCGACCACGGCCAAACGTTTTCTCTAGATGACGCAACATGCCCATGAATGCTGCTAGAGAATCTTCTTCATAAGTGAGATGCCGCTTGGAGTAGCTCACAATGTGCTGGTCAGCCGCGCGAAAGACACTCATGAGGCTAGGCTCCTCATCGGCTTTGGGTAGCTTCTTCCACGCCTGCCAGCTGCCATCTACGCAGGAAGCGCTGTTGAACAGCCCGGGCCGCATGAAGTCGCACATTCGGTCCAGTTGGGGATCGTGATAGTGATCGAGCGGCATGACAAGCGTCTCAGGACATGACATGCCATCGCATTCCCAATACATTTGCTCTTCTGTAAATATGAGCCTACGACGGGAGAGCAGGCCTTCTTGATAGGTCCAGCCTCGAGTGTACCATTTCGACTGCTCGATACTCAATCGGGGGTCCTTGAGACTGGACACCACTGTGAGACCCGAGCTGGTGAAGCGATACTTTGGCTGGGCGGGACGCGGTGTAGAGACAGCTCCGGGCAATCCCTGCATCGCGCTGTCGCCATGAGCAGCAATGATGGTCAGTGTGGCACCCTCAAAAATTTCGTCCATCCGCGAAATGTGCTGCGCCTTGTTTGCAGGGCTGGCATCCTGCAGGCACAGCCGGTCAACCCAGAGATAGCGAAGCCCCATGTCTCGGGTGACTGCAGCGGCGTCTCGCACGACCCTCGGCCACTGTTCTCGCACATCTTGGCCGAGGACATAGCTCAATGCAACATAGTCTTGCTGGATGGAGCCCCTGACCACTGCGGGCGGAGTTGCGTCACAGTCAATGAGCTGAAACCCGGGCATCTCAGCAGTGACGAGTCGACGCTGGCATCGACCCGCGTGATGGGTTTGACAGAAGCGAAGCCAATCGCGAGCAACATCCAAGTCAACCGACTGTCCGATCTCCCGACCCCAGATGCCCCTGAGAGAACTGGAGACGTCATTGACGGCGAGCGCCGGGGGTTCCGGGGGCCGCTGTCCCTTGGCGGGAGATCTCCCGCGGAAGGGATCGAGTTGGAAGGCCAATTGAGTGGGAGGAACGGTTCGAAGGAGCATTCCCGACTCTCGGAACCATTCAGGGGAGACATTCCAATCCCTCGCACCGGGACCCTTCTTCTTGGGCACGACGCCGAGGAAAGCCGGGGCGAGACCGGGAGCCTTGTGGCCTATGGGATGGCGGGTATCGAACATCTTGATGTGATCAATCAGGTAATTGCAGTCCCTTGTGGAAAAGGCCGAGAGAGCATAGTCACCTTGACCGTCGCCGGGAACGCGCAAAGCCCAAAAGATCTTGCACAGCGGACACGTCGTCACCCATCGGTTATCGTCGAGACCCTTGAGACGGGCGACAATGGACTCTTTATGGTCGAATGCATCGTCGGCTGCAGGGTTGACGGCCTTTGTATAAAACTCGTCGACGTCGACCAGCGTGGTATCGATCTCGCCGGCGAGACTGGCACAAGACGCGCACAAGGCCGGATCGGCGTTGGGGAACGTGGCCGAGGGACAGGCCGATGAGGAGGCGTCGGAATGGGCCGAAGGACTGCGGCTCTTGCGCCAGCTGAGGCGGCGTATAAGCGACTCGCGGCGCGGCGATCCGCCTTCGTCTTCGGTCGGTGGCTCGACTGTGAGATGCTGCATCATGTTTCGCAGCGGATTCTTGGACCGCCGCCGTTGGAGACCGGGCCGTTCAGGGGTGGCTAGCCCAGGATCGAGTGTTCGTTCGGCCATTCTCGTCTCGGCCATTGTCGCCTGCCAAGGACGATAAGGCTCAACCGTAGTCGCGTACGATGTCGTCAGGGCAAGGGGCGACGGGCGCAGATATGGTGGGCGAGGATCGACTTTCTTGCGCCGTTTCTGCTCATCAAGGACCCGAAGCCGGGCGGTCCATGGAAAAGGCTTTTGGGGGCAGCCAGCACCCCGCAGGCGAGATGAGAGGCGACGGGTGGGCAAAAGCAGTAGGAGTCTAGCAGCAGTCACTTGAGAGCAGCAGCATTGGATGCTTGGTGACGCCCGGGGTCGATGGTGACCCGAGCTGAGACACGCTGGGGAGAGAAAAGGACTGGCCTACCAAGGGGGTGACAGACTGCCATAGAGGGCAGCGGAACCGACTCTACGGAAGATGCACGTGCGGGTGACTTGCCAGCAAGCTTCAACGTTGTACTGTCGGGTATGACGGCGCTGGGGTTGCTAAATTAGGCCAATCTGGGACTGGCAAGCAGTGGGACCTAAAGGCATTAATGACATTGATGTGCTGGTGCTTTTCTGGAACATTGGATCAAAGCAGGGCAGTGATGATTGATGCAGTGGATTAATGCACAAGACTACTAACGGCCTTGAGAGAAGGGTAAGTTATATATTTGAAAGCACTTACTGTATGAAAATAGAATATGCAGTGAGATATCAAGTTAGATGTTCAACAACTTATGCTACGTCTTTTCTACCGCATCGAACAGGGAAAGTCGTACGAGCAAAAAAGGCAGAAAGGGGATCCCGGCAGAGGGGTTGGGGTTATCGTAGGGCCGACTTGGTAAGCCTGTACGACTGGCTGCCGGCTTTGGGATCCGTGTTTAGGGCGTGCACTGTGCAGAGTGGAAGGGTTCCTGTCGAATTCGCACAAAAGGCACGCCCTTATCGGTAAGAGTTGATGGAGTGGAGGGTTCTTTTCGTACGGCGTGAGTCACCGCCGCATTGCATCGACAATTCGGTACGTCTGTACAGTAATATGTATGCACCTAGACAGCAGTGCAGTATTTTACTACTGGATGATTCCCTTCTGGATATGGCAATGGCATCAAGGAAGGCACTGCCAAGCTTTGTGTTACCGGAACCTACAATGCCTTCCGCAATGCCCATTAACAGCCGCCGCCGACATTGGGAAAGTGCACCCTATCATTGATCTTTGTCTGTCAGGCTGCCTGGCTCCTACCTGTGGCGTTTGAGATCCAGACGCACTTATCCTGATGTAGGTTAGCGTTCGCATGTCGCATCTAATCTTTCTTCGGGCTCGGCCACCGCGGCGCCCGCGGGCTCCGTGTACCCTCTCGCGTCAACAAAGCATGGATTCATCATCCATATCGGCAATTGAGCGACCGTCTGGCGGACCATCACCATTCTACCGTATTGACCCTCTTACCCAGTCTGCACGCGGCGGCACAGGCACCTTACAACGTGCGCCCCCCTTCCCCCCGACATCCGACCCGCGTCTTGTGTCTCGGAAACTCTTTGACGACTCTTTGCAGACAATCAAGCCACACGACAGTGAGCCTTTTGCCTCTGCGCCACATCAATTGAGGACCTGTCTCAACGATTCTCTGCTCTCTTCGTAAACCACCTTAGGCTCTTTGATTCTTACGAAAATCATCTCCTTTCTCGACTTGTGACACCTGCTATACACCAATCTACCTGTGCATGCCTCGCGCCTCGTTCTCTGCTTCGTCTCGGCTCTCTTCTTTCCTATTACTTGGTACACAGACCTCCCGACTTTCATGAATCTACCTCGTCGGCCAACACGACGCCGGCCTTCTTTTTGCACCACGGCGCCACGTTGCCATGCAGAACCTTCCCCAAGGCTTCGCTTCCGCGGCCGCCGAGGATCCTTCTGGTCGCCGAGCGGTATGTAGTTCCGTGTCTCCCTCTCAGCCTTTCTACCTATCTTGATACACACCCTTAGCAGTGTCTTGCTTTGCTTTCATCTTGCATGCAGTACTACCTTCCCCGCGTATACGATTACCAGGGACACTCGCAACTACACTGTCTCTAAATGACAATCAATCACTGTATCTTGGGTGCAAGTTCAAGGCCTCGCAGCTTATCCACTGTTAGCTCTGGTGCTTCGATTGCGTCTTTCATATCCATGCTTCCATGTTGGTCCCATCCGAAAAGGTCGACATATTACATGTTGTTTTCTTGATGGCCGTAACTACCAATCATCATCGGCAACATCCTTTTGCCCTGTAACTTACATATTTGCGTCTTATTTACAATGCTCCTTGTCGTTCTCGTTTGTGCGTACGCTAACTTCGACCCGTCTACTCTTCAAACCCCATAGTGTGACCAATGCCGACTACGCAAGGTATGTATGCTCTTTGTCTTGAGCCGTGTCTTACTCGATCACTAGTACCAAGGGTGATAACCTTCGTAACAGATCCGATGCGATCGTGACTGGCCGTGTTCAAATTGCCGAGTCGCCAAGCGTTCTTGTTCCTCCACGGGTGCTGGCCAACGACCCAAGGAGCCGCGGCAAAGAGTTCTCATATCCTCACAATAGTCAGTTCCCTGTATTCTTTGCACCCATATATATGCTTGTTTTTCACTCATATGTTCGTACCTTTTCCTTTGTCTGGAACAACGTCGAGACTACATATCCACCTTACATGTTATCACGCAACCCACACATTCGTCCATCAGTCTCAATCGCAGTGGCTTACATGTTGCCGATGTCGTTCCAATAGTAACAAATGAGTTTCGAAACTTCATTTTGCTAATCAGTCTGTTGTAGCGAGAGAAAGATCGACCAGATAGAGAGCCGACTCGGGAATATCGAGACTCTCCTCAGGACCCTCGCATCTCCCATCGCCCCAGTGGGAGACCATGGCCGGAATGCCAATACACCCGCGACGGGGTGTAGCTGCAGCAGCATCCCCACGGTCGATTCTGCTGGCGAGTACGAGAGCAGCGACGAAGAGCCAGCTTTTGGCGGTGACTCGGGTCTCACGGCGCAAACCACATTCGCCAGCGAGTTCCTTGAAAAGGCCGTCAAGCGCACGACACTCGCAGAAGTCAATCCAAAGATGGAAACAGCATTTGCCAGTCTCCGTCAGCTCGTTGACATGCAAAAGCGGAGATCCATCAGCCACGGGCCCCGGTTCCCCTTCCAAAAGCCAGTTCCCGCCGGCGGCATCACCAAGCTAGCCATGCCCCCCATGGACGCCGTCGTGGCATTGCTGAAGCACGTCAAGTGTAAGTATGAGCGGTCCTTTCATAGAGACGTTAGTGGCTGATTCCTCGCTTCGAAGCTGCACCACCGACTCTGTTCACCATCATGTGCTCGCTCGTGGGTTTAGCAGACTTTTCCAGCATGTGTCGCCTTGTATACTTCGCCACCGACGACTTCTCCGACGCAACATTTACTATTGTGAACGCCATGTTGTACAATCTTTTTATGGAACAGCACGCCCTTGCGGCCGATTCTGTCGTCCGCGAAGAGTACCATGCCTATATGCAGCAATGTCGAGTAAATCTCGAGACTTGTCTCGCGAATACCCCGTTGTTTCTCTCTGCTAGGATAGAAAATGTTCAGGCCTTGATTTTGGGTGTAAGTGTCTCGTAGTTCCCTATTTTCAGGGACTGGTCTGACTGACCTTTGCAGGCAATGTATGCCATAGATGTGTCCCGGCCTTCCGTCGCCTGGCATCTCACATGCATGTCAGCTCAGCTATGTCAAACGGCCGGCTTTCATCGCGCCGAGACGCAAAAAAACGACCCCGAAGGAACCAGCAAGCTCAAGCGCCTTCTCTTCTGGCACATTTACACCCTCGACAAGGCTCTCGGCCTCAGACTGGGCCGGGCTACGGTCATCAACGAATGCGATATTAACATTCCTCGAGTTTTCGAGTTCGACGGCCTGGGTTGTGACCTGTGCGCCATTCCGACCCTTTGGGTTAAAATCAGCCATCTTCAAAGCCGCATATACGAACAACTGTACGTCAGGTAGTCTCGTGGTCTAGAACATGTACTGATAGGCGATGCAGATATAGCCCGGCCGCTTTGGCGGGACCCCAGTCAGAGCTGGTGAACCGGGCTATGGCATTGGTCGAAGACTGCAAGAAGCTCGAGGTCGAGTCTGTCGAGACGCGCGAGCAAGTGTACAAGTACCTCAAGGCTGTCAATTCTTCCGAAATAGTCGACATGTTCCTGCGGGGCGACGAGGTCCAGTTCCACGTTACCCTTACCCTTGTATATCGAGTCATCCCGGCACCGGAAGGGTCCATCAGCCGCTTCTGCGATGACTGTCTTGAAGCGGCTCGAAAGGCCATGAGACTACATCGACAGTACATCGAGTTGAAGAACCTCGGCAGCTATTTCCGTTCCATCTACGTCCACTGGTACGTGAAGCCATCCGCTCGGCAAACGTCGCTTTGTACTGCTGACCAGGCTTTTTTTTAGGAACCTGTTGTTGACCCCGTTTGCTCCCTTTTTCGTCCTCTTCTGCTATGTGATAGAAACCTCATCGACCGACGACCTGCAGCTTCTACAAGAGTTTGTGGACTCGCTCGACGCGTGCCGGGACTGCTCCGAGACGATCGATAAGCTTTATCGGCTAACACACGTCATGGTCGACGTGGCCGGGCTCTATGTGGAGGCCAAGTCCCAACAGCAGCAAGACCAGACAATGGTCCCGATCGGTGATGAGTTTGAGATGTACCTGAGCCAACTGGGACTCATGCCGACCGAAGACCAAGCCATGTTGAACGCCCCAAATAGCAGTGGACCGCCAGTCGCAAACGGACAAGTGGCCCAGATCGCCGATTGGTTTTCCGGAAATCGCAATATGATGGGGCTATTGGAGGAAGATCTATCGCAGATTGAGTCTTTTCGATGGATGCAATAGGACCAGCTCGGCTGTATCGCTCAGGGTACGATGACATGGAAAATGCTCCAACACGGATTCTTGCGGGGATGATCTGAACTTTCGTCGACAACACCAGTCACAGCTCATAATGTCAAGTATGTGTCAATCGGTGGGATTTCGGGGGTCGTAGCGTTCATATCCTTCGTCCTCGGTGTCACTCTCATCGAGCGATCCGGGTTGCTTTCGGGGCACAGAGGGCGGTGCCTCAGGCTTGGCAGCGGGTTCCGGCAGAACAGGCTGGGTGTCCTTGGGGCCGAAGGCGCTCTTGAAGCCCCCGCGCTTGAAGCCAGGCTTCTTGACAGAGGCGGTGGCTGCAGTGGCGGTGGTGCTGCCATCCTTGTCGTTATCGAGCTTTATGCTGATGAGTCCGTCGGCCTTGGCCTCTGCCCGGCGGGCGCGGGCGCCGGCGTTGGGATCGCGGACCATGGCCTTCATGTCCTTGAGGCGCTGCTTGTGTGTGTGATCGTAGCTGCTGAGGTGCGCCTCATACTCGTTCATGCGCGCATAGCCCTTGGAGCAGAGATTGCAGTAGAAGGACTTTTGGGCCTCGCGCGCCGCCGACGTCTGCGGAGCCGGCAGCGTTTGGTATCTCTAAATGCGAAGTGGATGCGACGTTAGAAGGCTCGCGTCGAGCAAGTGAAGGTGGACTTTGGGGGAGGGGAATGAAGCTCACTGGAGGCATTTTCGGTCCGCGTGAGAGTGTGATAAGCGCGATGCGATATCGTGCGTCCTGAAGGAGCCCGTCGGAGGAAGGCGATGTGTGTTTTGAGCCGTGTGCGCTTACTGTCTAGATGATTGACGGCTCTGAGGCGGAGAGGTAATTGTATTGAAGGTCGCGATGGAAAGGTGGAACGTGAAAAGAGCCGGTGACGATGGAGCTCTGACGTTGAATCTCTGGTCTTGGCGGTCTGCAAGGGTCGTGTGGACACTTTACGGACTTGACGCCTTACAGGCTTACAGTAACCCTTCTACGAATAGGTACGTACCAAAAGGATCGCATCCGATTCCTGTAATGCGCGAAGGCCACGCATAAAACACCCGCCATCTGGTAGAAGCAATCAAAGAACATGAATATGAAATGACCTATGTCTACCTATCTAGGTGCTTTACGTAACTTGCCGGTAAAAGTGAAAGAACAACTCAAATATGCCTTTCTGGAGTCGACTCTCCGTCACGCTTCAAGTCCTTCCTACGCGCGCTTCTTCTGCTCAATTTCCACAGTGTAGGGTAGGACGCCGGGCGAATGACCTGCTGCATCTCTTGCGAACTGGAAGGAATGGTGCGCGTGGCCGTTAAGGTCATTAACCTTAGGTAGGTACCTACGTAGCGTGCTACTCGGACCCTTCGTTCACAACTTCGCTGTCACCTGCACCTGCGTGCTGCACGACCCCTGTTGCCCGCTTCCCGACGGGTTTCAGGCCAGAAACTGGCAAGCCCTGGACGACACAGCACTCTCGCAACGTGCATCGCGTAAAGTTCTACTCTCCGATGAACCGACGTGTGCCTGTCTTGACTAGCTTGCCAACATCTTCGTCAACCGACTTGGGCGCATCAACGTCATTCGTCTGGGGACTCAACAGCGTCAAATCGTCGTCCGCCGCGGAAGCGAGCTCGACTCTGCAGCCTGACGCTCACAATCATTAGGGACCCTTGGCCGGGCCGCCATGGACACTCCCGGACGCCTGGAGCGGCGTGACTCGCAGCAGACCTTGATCTCGCTTCTTCAGCTCGATCCGTCTCCCATTGACGTCCCTTCACCTGCGGCCCACGACAAGGAGCTTCCGCCTCTACCCGCCGATGGCATAGGACACAGAGCTGGCTCGACCACGGGTGCGCCCGGGCTGAGCGGAAGCGGAGGTCGAGGCGCCGTGTATTATTGTGAGTTTACTGCGTTAGAGCAACTCGGCTAGGAAGAGTCTTGAGTACTGACAATCGCGGCAGTGACGCGAGTGCAGAAATATTCGAGCTACGCCATCTCCATCTTCACTTCATTACACCTCGCCAACGTGTCTTTGATACCGCTGGTAACGCGGTCCGTCGCTGGGTCAGAGACATATCTGCTCATGACGCGCGAAATTTACCAGACGTCCCTCACGGAGCCGCTGCTGGTCGGCCTACCCGTGCTGGCGCACATTGGCTCGGGCGTGGCCTTGAGGCTGATAAGACGGTGGCAGAACATGAGGCGGTACGGAGGTGGCACTCCCGGCATGTATGCTCTGCACCGGCGCATGCAAGGGGAGAAAGGCGGCTCGGCCAGGGGCGACGGCATCCGCCTGTGGCCGCGGCTCAGCTACATTTCCATGTCGGGCTACGTCTTCGCCGCTTTCTACGCTGCTCATGTCCTCGTCAATCGCGCACTGCCCTTGGCAGTTGAGGGCGACAGCTCCAATATCGGTCTCGCCTACGTCGCCCATGGTTTCGCTCGGCATCCGGGTCTCTCGCTAGCGGCCTACACGGGTCTCATCGGCGTCGGCGTCGGACACATGGTCTGGGGCATGGCCAAATGGCTCGGCTTTGCCCCGTCAACTGAGGGAGCTGTCGGCCATTCAAGCGGCATGGTGGACAAGAAGACGAGGAGGCAGCGTCGGCGACGGTGGCTGAGCGTCCACGGAGTTGCTGTTGCCGTAGCCGGGCTGTGGGCGGCCGGTGGACTGGGAGTCGTTGGTCGCGGTGGTCCAGCGCAAGGCTGGATCGCAACGCTGTATGATGATCTGCTGGCCAGAGTAGGACTTTGAGGAAGTGAGCCCTTGAGTAGGTGCTGGTCAAAGTTGCTTGACGGCGTTTAGGCGATATGTCTGCCTTTTTGGAGTGGAATCCCGGATCGAAGACAAGCGAGCAATGTAT